>JAVHZZ010000012.1:92500114-92752614 GCA_036250195.1 Mixophyes australis
TGTCTCTCTCCATCTCACTTTCTCTCTCTCTCCGTGTCTCTGTCCTCTGCTGCTCTCTCTCTGCTCACCAAATGTCCACGTCTGTTTCAGCGCCCGCAATTATCTAGGTGGCTACAAGGAGTGGGCTGAGAAGGAAGGGAAATGACGGACTCCTGACACGCCCTACATCAGCGAGGGGATCAGCCATCTTGTTTCAGTGTATTAGCTACACAATAACTATCACTGCAATGACCTGACTTGTCATTAATCTATAGCTGGTAACTCTGCTCTACAGAACAATGAAAAGAT
This sequence comes from Mixophyes australis, assembly GCA_036250195.1. Lineage (NCBI taxonomy): Eukaryota > Metazoa > Chordata > Amphibia > Anura > Limnodynastidae > Mixophyes > Mixophyes australis. The sequence continues at coordinate 92,500,403 of JAVHZZ010000012.1, forward strand.
GAGAGAAAATGGTTTATGTTCCAAAGACCAGAAATAATCCACTTTTGTCCGATACATTACACCCATCACAGGACAGTAATAATACTGTATAATCCAGGCACCTCCTGATGCTGTCTAACATCATCTGTCATCAGAGAATGTCCCAGTACTAAATAAATGTGCCCAGCATGCTGCAATGTTAGGGGAGGGGAGCTGTGTAGACAGGCAGATGATGACTGGCAGGCTGGCAGACTTGCTTTGCAGCACTCCTTTGGGACTCCTGTGTGAAGTGGACTAGAAACACCGCAAAAACTCCTTGGCTTTGTACTAGTGTGTCTGGATGGTCTACCCAACGCATTCCACGGTGCAAGCCTTAGACCTCACACCAAAGTCTTACTGCTTTACTAACTCATTCATTAAATTAAACTTTTCACTGTTTCTCTGTTTAACTGAGGTTATGCTTTAATTAATCATGTGAGTGAGGACACACTATACTGACTTTATTACATGTGACATTTTTGTGTTTTGCAGTTTTAAAATGCCCAGAAATGTGGGTTTCCACTGTAGTCCAATTTAAAGGTGGAAAATGCTCCCCACTAATAGTATAGCACAAGAACGTATTCATCTTCCTGCTCCCTTATGGCTGAAAACGTCTAAACCAGAACTCCCAATGTCTTAAAAGGAAAATCAGGACACAATAAGCAAAGACCCACCCAAATCACACCTACTTCCTTCTCACCATGAGTTTAAGACTGACACTTTTAGGGGCAAGGTACCACTAAGGAAGGGGGTCAGATCTGTTTACATGCAGGACTAGGAAAATGTTCCCCTGACAGCTCCAACATTGGTGAACAAGGAAAGATAGTAATCCGGGTACCTGCTGAATGTAGTCCAGTGATTACAGATGGGAGAGGAATACATGTATACAATGCAAACGAGGAAACGGTTATCACACTGACCCTCGTTTCTCCCCCTAATAATGTGTTGTAGTTAATACTAATGTCATATATTCAGTTATGATCCAAATGTCCCGTCATTATGGTACAAAGGTACATAACTAATAACTACATATTTTCCTTAACACAGTAACACCAATTGTCTTCAAACTAATACCTTTTTTTATTTATGAACTTTGGGGTAAAATCTAAGCATTATAAATAAACAAATTAAGAATAATATTTTTGCAAAATAAATACTTTTATTTATATTTTGTAATACTTTTTAATAAGACATGGGCAGGAGGCTGGAGACTGGGGGCTGGGGGCTGGAGGCTGGGGCTGGGGGCTGGAGACTGGGGGCTGGAGACTGAGACTGGGGCAGGAGGCTGGAGGCTGGAAACTGGGGGTTGGGGGTTGGGGACTGGGGCAGGAGGCTGGAGACTGGGGCGGAGGCTGGAAACTGGGCTGGAGGCTGGAAACGGGGCTGGAAACTGGGGGCTGGAGGCTGGAGACTGGGGCTGGAGGCTGGAGACTGTGGGCTGGAGGCTAGAAACTGGGGGCAGGAGGCTGGAGACTGGAGGCTGGAAACTGGGGGCTGGAAACTGGGGGCTGTAGACTGGGGCAGGAGGCTGGAGACTGGGGGCTGGGGGCAGGAGGCTGGAGACTGGGGGCAGGAGGCTGGAGACTGGGGGCAGGAGGCTGGAGACTGGGGCAGGAGGCTGGGGACTGGGGCAGGAGGCTGGGGACTGGGGCAGGAGGCTGGAGACTGGGGCGGAGGCTGGAAACTGTGGGCTGGAGGCTGGAAACGGGGCTGGAGAATGGAAACTGGGGGCTGGAGGCTGGAGACTGGGGCTGGAGACTGGAAACTGGTAGCTGGAGGCTGGAAACTGGGGGCTGGAGACTGGGGCTGGAGGCTGGAAACTGTGGGCTGGAGGCTGGAGACTGGGGCACGAGGCTGGAGACTGGGGCAGGAGACTGGAGGCTGGAAACTGTGGGCTGGAGGCTGGAGACTGGGGCCGGGGGCCGAAAAGTTTTGAGATTTATTCCTCAGAACATAACATTTTACAATCACAATCTTAGGACATTTGTTAAACATATATTAGCTCTATGGGTGCCAGAGGCGGAACTAGCGATCTGTGGGCCCAGTGCATGAAGCCCCTGACCCTCTGCACCTGACATGCAGGGGGCCCCAGTATCTCCATGGGCCCCGGTACCTGGCACCTGCTGCCCAATGGTAGTTCTGCCACTGATGGGTGCACTTGGTTCACACATTTTCCAGGGTACATTAAGGTTCATGTAGTAGCCAGAGCACTCCTACATTTTGGAGGCACCAGCAGATATATTGGGAAGGGGGGGGGGGGGGTTCTTGGCAACAAGCACTTATTAGGCCCATGATGTCCTTGGCATGGAGATCTTTGCCTAGGCCTAGGGGAAGTCACATTTGAGGAATAAAGACTTTCTGGAGGACAACACTGTTATGCTGCAAAACAAAGTAATTGACCCTATCACTGGTTGTCCTTCCTAGGACCACTTTAGGTAGGTACTAACCACTACATACCAGGAACACCCAACAAGACCGGCCATTTTGGAGATGCTCTGACCCAGTCATCACAATTTGGCCCTTGTCAGTCGCTCAGATCCTCACGTTGCCCATTTTTCCTGCTTCCAACACATCAGAAGAACTGACTGGTCACTTACTGCCTAATATATCCCACCCCGTGTCAGGTGCCGGAGTAACCAGATAATCAGTGTTATTCACCTCACTGTCAGTGGTTTAATGTTGTGGCTGATCAGTGTATATATTCTTTTATATATTCCAGTATAGCTATAATAATATGTGCTCCTGAATATTCGTTCCCTCACGCTATTCACCACCTTATTTTGTCTCCTGGACCCTGTTCTGTTCCATCCGGCAGCTTTATCCCCCTTTGAGTGTCACCTCTGTAATATATCTGCCCCAGACCCTCTGCCGCTCTCTCGCTCTCATTCGTTACTCCTCTCTCTGCCGGCTCTATACTCTCAGTGCCCGCTCTATACTCTCTCTGCCCGCTCTATACTCTCAGTGCCCGCTTTATACTCTGTGCCCGCTCTATACTCTCTATGCCCGCTCTATACTCTCAGAGCCCGCTCTATACTCTCAGAGCCCGCTCTATACTCTCAGAGCCCGCTCTATACTCTCAGTGCCCGCTCTATACTCTCAGTGCCCGCTCTATACTCTCAGTGCCCGTCAGCCAGTCCCCAAGGCTCCAACTCTTGATCACCCTCTGGGTCTGATGGGATATTGGGGAAGTGGCGGAAGACTCCTTCTGAATACAAAGGGGGTTAGGGGGGGGGGGGGGTGATCACAAGGGATGAATGGAAGGTTCCACTGAGCTCATTAAGCCCTCAGGTACCTAATAACATTCAATTCTACAATAATATATATAGCGATATACAACTCTTTTCATCCAGCACCTTAACACATATATTTCCCTATGTAGTAAAACGGTGCAGTCTGTTAATGTCTATTCCTCATTCATAGGACAGTATTATAATCATTATTAGTAACATTTATTTATATAGCGCCATTTGCAGTGCGTTAGAAATGGGATAAACACAGTAATAAAAGAAGATTGAGTATGACAGACAAAGCGGTAAGAGGGCGCTGCTGACCAGCTGACATTCTATAGGACAATAGGAGGGTGTCACACATTACATATCGGTCCAGCCAGATTACAATGGAACCAGAGACATATCATTGCCAGTCCCCCCAATCTGTACGCTGGTCAGGGGTCCTACTGGTCGTATTGTTTCATCTCTTTGGTCATTAAAAGCCGGATGACTATTTTAGAGCCAAGCACTGTTTGGTTTGGACGTAGGCCATGGCCTGTGGCCGAGTTATAAAGAACATCGTGTTGTCTGGGAGTTCAGGCGGAAACAGGCGAAAGGTGTAAAAGGTGACACTTTATAGGTGATCACACACAGGGTGTGACTAGTCCAGTACACAGAATATAACGCTGAGTAACCACCTCTCACTCAGCCAACCGGAAAATATCATTCTCATTATTATAAATGTTGGCATATACCCATCATTTCTCACCTGAGAGCCAATCAGAGAGTGGGAGAAGTCCAAATCTGACCAATCGGCACGGGAGAACGGACAAGGTGAGGTAGGTTCAGGTGCGGCGGTCTGACATCACAGGGCGTGGTATCAGTACCTGTTTGTTCTCAGAGAGAGTCTGACCGAAACCAGAGAGACATGGAGTCCGGGAAGTGGGGTGTGCTGGGGGTGCTGAGCCTCTGCCTGTGTGAGTATATGGGGGAGGGGGATATACCTGTACTGGGGGTGCTCAGTCTCTACCTGTGTGAGTATATGGGGGAGGGGGATATACCTGTGCTGGGGGTGCTCAGCCTCTGCCTGTGTGAGTATATGGAGGAGGGGGATATACCTGTACTGGGGGTACTCAGCCTCTACCTGTGTGAGTATATGGGGAGGGGGATATACCTGTACTGGGGGTGCTGAGCCTCTACCTGTGTGAGTATATGGGGGAGGGACTATACCTGTACTGGGGGTGCTCTGCCACTACCTGTGTGAGTATATGGGGGAGGGGGATATACCTGTACTGGGGGTGCTCAGCCTCTACCTGTGTGAGTATATGGGGGAGGTGGCTATACCTGTACTGGGGGTGCTCAGCCTCTACCTGTGTGAGTATATGGGGGAAGGGGCTATACCTGTACTGGGGGTGCTCAGCCTCTACCTGTGTGAGTATATGGGGGAGGGGGCTATACCTGTACTGGGGGTGCTGAGCCTCTACCTGTGTGAGTATATGGGGGAGGGGACTATACCTGTACTGGGGGTGCTCAGCCTCTACCTGTGTGAGTATATGGGGGAGGGGGATATACCTGTACTGGGGGTACTCAGCCTCTACCTGTGTGAGTATATGGGGGAGGGGGATATACCTGTACTGGGGGTACTCAGCCTCTACCTGTGTGAGTATATGGGGGAGGGGACTATACCTGTACTGGGGGGTGCTCAGCCTCTACCTGTGTGAGTATATGGGGGAGGGGGGCTATATCTGTACTGGGGGTACTCAGCCTCTACCTGTGTGAGTATATGGGGGAGGGGGATATACCTGTACTGGGGGTGCTGAGCCTCTACCTGTGTGAGTATATGGGGGAGTGGGATATATCTGTACTGGGGGTGCTGAGCCTCTACCTGTGTGAGTATATGGGGGGAGGGGGCTATACCTGTACTGGGGGTACTCAGCCTCTACCTGTGTGAGTATATGGGGGAGGGGGCTATATCTGTACTGGGGGTACTCAGCCTCTACCTGTGTGAGTATATGGGGGAGGGGGATATACCTGTACTGGGGGTGCTGAGCCTCTACCTGTGTGAGTATATGGGGGAGTGGGATATATCTGTACTGGGGGTGCTGAGCCTCTACCTGTGTGAGTATATGGGGGAGGGGGGCTATACCTGTACTGGGGGTACTCAGCCTCTACCTGTGTGAGTATATGGGGGAGTGGGATATACCTGTACTGGGGGTGCTCAGCCTCTACCTGTGTGAGTATATGGGGGAGGGGGCTATACCTGTACTGGGGGTGCTGAGCCTCTACCTGTGTGAGTATATGGGGGAGGGGGCTATACCTGTACTGGGGGTACTCAGCCTCTACCTGTGTGAGTATATGGTGGAGGGGGATATACCTGTACTGGGGGTGCTGAGCCTCTACCTGTGTGAGTATATGGGGGAGGGGGATATACCTGTACTGGGGGTGCTCAGCCTCTACCTGTGTGAGTATATGGGGGAGGGGGATATACCTGTACTGGGGGTGCTCAGCCTCTACCTGTGTGAGTATATGGGGGAGGGGGATATACCTGTACTGGGGGTGCTCAGCCTCTACCTGTGTGAGTATATCGGGGGAGGGGGGGATATACTGTACTGGGGGTGCTCAGCCCCTGCTTGTGTGGAGTATCTCGGGGGGGGGGGGGGTTATACCTATACTGTGTTCCTTCTTATCTGTTTCATTTGCCTGCCCTCTCTCCCCATGTGCTTGCTATCTTCATCCAGGTTACCCCGCCCCCCCCCTCTTCACCCCCTGCTCCCCCCCTCTCTCACCCCCTGCTCCCCCCTCTCTCTCACCCCCTGCCCCCCCCTCTCTCACCCCCTGCTCCCCCCCCCCTCTCTCTCACCCACTGGCCCCCCCCCCCGCTCTCTCACCCCCTTTATATCATGAAAACTGCAGCACTGTGACCCCCATTCACTTACCTGTAGCAGTGCCGTAACTATTCTCACACCTTGTGCAGCATGTTTGTCGCTTACAGGGGTAGTGGGAAGATAAAGTGGCAGTATACACATACTATCCTACTTCTAGCCACAGCTTGTTACATTATTCAGGTGCAGTCCCATCCAGGTACACTCCAGCAAGCTGTGTTTTTGTGTGTCCCTAGCCCTGTAGACAAAGTATGTATGAGTGAGATAGTATCATGTGTACATGTATGTGCTGTGTTTGGAAGGATAGTCTGTGTACAAAGCTCATATAACATTTCTATGCGGCTACAACATGTGTGTGTACTAGACTTTTATAATACTTGTTGGGGTCAGAGATGTTCTCCTCGTGCTCACACACTGCTTGATGTTGGGTCAGAGATGTTCTCCTGGTGCTCACACACTACTTAATGTTGGGTCAGAGATGTTCTCCTGGTGCTCACACACTGCTTGATGTTGGGTCAGAGATGTTGTCCTCATGCTCACACACTGCTTGATGTTGGGTCAGAGATGTTCTTCTCATGCTCACACACTGGTTGATGTTGGGTCAGAGATGTTGTCCTTGTGCTCACACACTGGTTGATGTTGGGTCAGAGATGTTGTCCTTGTGCTCACACACTACTTGATGTTGGGTCAGAGATGTTGTCCTCATGCTCACACACTGGTTGATGTTGGGTCAGAGATGTTCTTCTCATGCTCACACACTGGTTGATGCTGGGTCAGAGATGTTGTCCTCGTGCTCACACACTGCTTGATGTTGGGTCAGAGATGTTGTCCTCATGCTCACACACTGCTTGATGTTGGGTCAGAGATGTTGTCCTCATGCTCACACACTGCTTGATGTTGGGTCAGAGATGTTCTTCTCATGCTCACACACTGGTTGATGTTGGGTCAGAGATGTTCTTCTCATGCTCACACACTGCTTGATGTTGGGTCAGAGATGTTCTTCTCATGCTCACACACTGGTTGATGTTGGGTCAGAGATGTTCTTCTCATGCTCACACACTGCTTGATGTTGGGTCAGAGATGTTCTCCTCATGCTCACACACTGCTTGATGTTGGGTCAGAGATGTTGTCCTTGTGCTCACACACTGGTTGATGTTGGGTCAGAGATGTTGTCCTTGTGCTCACACACTGGTTGATGCTGGGTCAGAGATGTTCTCCTCGTGCTCACACACTGCTTGATGCTGGGTCAGAGATGTTCTCCTCGTGCTCACACACTGCTTGATGTTGGGTCAGAGATGTTGTCCTCATGCTCACACACTGCTTGATGTTGGGTCAGAGATGTTCTTCTCATGCTCACACACTGGTTGATGTTGGGTCAGAGATGTTCTTCTCATGCTCACACACTGGTTGATGTTGGGTCAGAGATGTTGTCCTTGTGCTCACACACTGGTTGATGTTGGGTCAGAGATGTTGTCCTTGTGCTCACACACTGGTTGATGCTGGGTCAGAGATGTTCTCCTCGTGCTCACACACTGCTTGATGCTGGGTCAGAGATGTTCTCCTCGTGCTCACACACTGCTTGATGTTGGGTCAGAGATGTTGTCCTCATGCTCACACACTGCTTGATGTTGGGTCAGAGATGTTCTTCTCATGCTCACACACTGGTTGATGTTGGGTCAGAGATGTTCTTCTCATGCTCACACACTGGTTGATGTTGGGTCAGAGATGTTGTCCTTGTGCTCACACACTGGTTGATGTTGGGTCAGAGATGTTGTCCTTGTGCTCACACACTACTTGATGTTGGGTCAGAGATGTTGTTCTCATGCTCACACACTGCTTGATGTTGGGTCAGAGGTGTTCTCCTCGTGCTCACACACTGCTTAATGTTGGGTCAGAGATGTTGTCCTCGTGCTCACACACTGCTTGATGTTGGGTCAGAGATGTTGTCCTCATGCTCACACACTGCTTGATGTTGGGTCAGAGATGTTCTTCTCATGCTCACACACTGGTTGATGTTGGGTCAGAGATGTTCTTCTCATGCTCACACACTGCTTGATGTTGGGTCAGAGATGTTCTCCTCATGCTCACACACTGCTTGATGTTGGGTCAGAGATGTTGTCCTTGTGCTCACACACTGGTTGATGTTGGGTCAGAGATGTTGTCCTTGTGCTCACACACTGCTTGATGCTGGGTCAGAGATGTTCTCCTCGTGCTCACACACTGCTTGATGTTGGGTCAGAGATGTTGTCCTCATGCTCACACACTGCTTGATGTTGGGTCAGAGATGTTCTTCTCATGCTCACACACTGGTTGATGTTGGGTCAGAGATGTTCTTCTCATGCTCACACACTGGTTGATGCTGGGTCAGAGATGTTCTCCTCATGCTCACACACTGCTTGATGTTGGGTCAGAGATGTTGTCCTTGTGCTCACACACTGGTTGATGTTGGGTCAGAGATGTTGTCCTTGTGCTCACACACTACTTGATGTTGGGTCAGAGATGTTGTTCTCATGCTCACACACTGCTTGATGTTGGGTCAGAGGTGTTCTCCTCGTGCTCACACACTGCTTAATGTTGGGTCAGAGATGTTCTCCTCATGCTCACACACACTGCTTAATGTTGGGTCAGAGATGTTCTCCTGGTGCTCACACACTGCTTAATGTTGGGTCAGAGATGTTCTCCTGGTGCTCACACACTGCTTGATGTTGGGTCAAAGATGTTGTCCTCTTGCTCACACACTGCTTAATGTTGGGTCAGAGATGTTCTCCTCATGCTCACACACACTGCTTAATGTTGGGTCAGAGATGTTCTCCTGGTGCTCACACACTGCTTAATGTTGGATCAGAGATGTTCTCCTGGTGCTCACACACTGGTTGATGTTGGGTCAGAGATGTTCTCTTCGTTCTCACATACTGCTTGATGTTGGGTCAGAGATTTTCTCCTCAATGCCCCAGTAGGAGAGTAGTCACTCCATCACCTGGGCCCGCGTTCTTCTGGGTGGAGTGTGTTGCAGCTGCAATCCCTCTACTGGTGGCTGCGGTAGGTTCCTCACATTCGCCTTCCCAAGCTTGACACTACACATGAGTAACCTTAGAAAGGACAGAGCTTACTGCCATCTGACTGCCTGTGTTCCCCTGTACAGGAATAAAGCACATCGCTGGTCTCACAATCTGGTTCTCTTTATCCCCAGATGCTGCTGTGTCGGGTGAAGATACCATCCAGGTGAAGGAAGGAAGCAGTAAGTATTAATAATAAGTTACAATGGTCATCTCAGAGCTATAGAATTTACAATCTGTGTTTTCTTTCAGTTGCTGAGTTTAAGTGTAACTATCCCAGCAGTTTCCAGAACCCACGTGTTGAATGGAAGTTTATTTCCGGCCCGGACACTGGCTTTGTGTACTATGGTGGATCACTCACAGGTAGGTCGCCAGAACTACCTTCTATCCTATATATTTCTATATAACTTTATTTGAATCTCTTATTTTACATTTTAGTATTTTTGACCCAATATCTCAGACGTTACACAAATGACTCCGTCCACCCGGCGTGCGGTGTCCTTATGAATCCGGCCCTGTGTCTCTTGTAGGATTCCCCTGATCAGTCTCTTGTGTTCTTTCCTAGATTCATATAAGGACCGGGCTGTATTTTACCTCCAAGGCTTACAGTTGAAGAGTGTGACTCGAAAGGACAGTGGAGGCTACGTGTGCGAAGTGACCGGCATGGACTCCACTGGAAAACCTGTTTACCAAGACTACAAAACAAAGCTGGTGGTTTTAGGTAACCTGAATTATCAAATACCTTCAGCCTAATGTTGCTTCCGTGCCACGTCTCTAACGTTGATGCTTCTTCTCCAGTTCCACCGTCAGTGCCTGTCGCTAAGGTGCCCACCTCTGTGACCACTGGGAGTAGGGCCGAACTTGTCTGCAATGAGAGAGATAGCTCACCTCCTGCTATATTCATATGGTACAAGGACAAAATCCCAATGCCTGCAAACCCCAAAACCAGCCCCACCTTCCAAAACTCAAGCTACACCATTGACCCCGTTTCTGGCATACTGGTAAGGTGCAAACTCCTAAATTTCCAGACTGTAGTGTACCTACTAATTAACCATTACCACATTGCCCCATACTAGTCATACAGCTGAATACTGATCCTACATCGTTACTTATTACTGAATCGCCCCCGTAGCGGTCACAGAGCTGAATACTAATCCTATGGGGGGAATTGAATTCCTATTTGTAATTCATGAAATAGGGTGCGGGCACACACGACTAGGCTCAGACGGAGCTATGCTCTGAGATGAGATTTCCCCACGTGTCATTGCCCAGTACCAGTCCTAGATCTGATTACTGAATCACTCGGGACAAATCGTAGGTTTGAATGCTGATCTTTCTCTCAGTGAGATAATGTCTTGCTCTTTAGACGTATAACTCTGTGATGAAGTCTGACGCTGGAGAGTATTACTGTGAGGCAACGAACAGCGAGGGGAAGCAGGTGTCCGCAGCTGTCCGCATGGATGTCAGTAAGTACTGGTTTATTACATTTATAATAGTTATGGCATATGCCCAGTGTGTTCTTGATGTTGGGTCAGAGATGTTCTCCTCGTGCACAAACGCTGCTTGATGTTGGGTCAGAGATGTTCTCCTCGTGCTCACACACTGGTTGATGTTGGGTCAGAAATGTTCCCTTCGTGCTCATACACTGATTGATGTTGGGTCAGAGATTTTATCCTCGTGCTCACACACTGATTGATGTTGGGTCAGAGGTGTTCTCCTCGTGCTCACACGCTACTTGATGTTGGGTCAGAGATGTTCTCCTCATGCTCACACACTGGTTGATGTTGGGTCAGAGATGTTCTCCTCGATGACCCAGTAGGAGAGTAGTCACTCCATCACCTGGGCCAGCTTTCTTCTGGGTGGAGTGTGTTGCAGCTGCAATCCCTCTACTGGTGACTGTGGTAGGTTCCTCACATTCTCCTTCCCAAGCTTGACACTACACATGAGTAACCTTAGAAAGGACAGAGCTTACTGCCATCCGACTGCCTGTGTTCCCCTGTACAGGAATAAAGCACACCGCTGGTCTCACAATCTGGTTCTCTTTATCCCCAGATGCTGCTGTGTTGGGTGAAGATACCATCCAGGTGAAGGAAGGAAGCAGTAAGTATTAATAATAAGATACAATGGTCATCTCAGAGCTATAGAATTTACAATCTGTGTTTTCTTTCAGTTGCTGAGTTTAAGTGTAACTATCCCAGCACTGTTCAGAACCCACGTGTTGAATGGAAGTTTAATTCCGGCCAGGAGAATGTCTTTGTGTACTATGATGGATCCCTCACAGGTAGGTCGCCAGAACTACCTACTATCTTGTATATTTCTATATAGCTTTATTTGTATCTTTTATTTTACATTTTAGTAATGTGTGTCTGGTACTTGAAATCCAGGCTGTGCGCTGCATCTTTATAAGCCCCCGGTGAATTCAGATTGTGGGCCTGAGTCATTAAGGAACATAACTCCTAATACGTGCCGTAGTCTGCATAAAATTGCTCTGCACATGGTCGTAAACGGACTGTGCGCCAGTGAAAGCAATTCATCGTTCAACGCAAAGGACACTTCCGCCTGCCTACGACTTCAGGGGCGGAGCGGGGCGGGGAAGGGGCGTATGCACGTAGCCAATGTACAGAGAGGGCGTGCCAAGGTGGAGCGTATGCACATCCGTCCGCTAAAAGCTCCGGGCACCTCTCAGGTATGTGGTTTTTGTTGTATCACTTGCACCAGTTACTGGGCCTGTGTAAGTGCTGATTACTAGTGATGATGGTCAGAACGCTCGCATAACATCTGTTTACAATTAAGACAAACTTAACAATAGATGTTATGTACAGTAGGCATTAACAACATCCTGATCAATGTATTACATGTAAATTAACACATTTATTGTAATGTATCATCATCATCATCATCATCATCATCATCATTTATTTATATAGCGCCAGCAAATTCCGTAGCGCTTTACAATTGGGAACAAACATTAATAAAACAATACTGGGTAATACATACAGACAGAGAGGTAAGAGAACCCTGCTCGAAAGCTTACAATCTATAAGACAATGAGAGTTAGAAACACAAGGGCATGTGCTACATCATATTGCACAATGGACCAGCCAGACTGCAAAGGTAAAAGTACTGAGTGGGCTGTGTGTTGCAATGTTGGTCAGAAGGTTGTTGTCTTGCGTTAGCAGTGTAGAGGATGGTAATAGGGTAATCTAGGGAAATTAACATGATGGTTGAGGAATATTATAACCTTGTCTGAAAAGGTGGGTTTTCAGTGAACGCTTGAAGGTTTGAAGACTAGAGGAAAGTCTTACTGTGCGTGGGAGGGAATTCCACAAAGTAGGTGCAGCCCGGAAAAAATCCTGTAACCGAGAATGGGAGGATGTGATGAGAGTGGAGGAGAGACTTTTATTAATGAATATATTATTAACAGGAGCTTGTCTTTAATCATTCTGTTTTATCTGAGCGGTCTGATGACACTTTAAATATACATCTACATTGTGCGTATTCTGCAGTGTATTGTGTCTGTCTGTATACAGCAAGTGTAGTATAGGCAGAGCTGATTTATACCCGTAGTCAGCTACAGAGGTATCCTCAGACTCTCTGAACTTGAGGACAGGCATAGGGCGTGCCTCTGTGCCCCTCCTCTCGCACGGACGCCTCTGTGCCCCTCCTCTCGCACCGACGCCTCTGTGCCCCTCCTCTCGCACCGACGCCTCTGTGCCCCTCCTCTCGCACCGACGCCTCTGTGCCCCTCCTCTCGCACCGACGCCTCTGTGCCCCTCCTCTCGCACCGACGCCTCTGTGCCCCTCCTCTCGCACCGACGCCTCTGTGCCCCTCCTCTCGCACCGACGCCTCTGTGCCCCTCCTCTCGCACCGACGCCTCTGTGCCCCTCCTCTCGCACCGACGCCTCTGTGCCCCTCCTCTCGCACCGACGCCTCTGTGCCCCTCCTCTCGCACCGACGCCTCTGTGCCCCTCCTCTCGCACCGACGCCTCTGTGCCCCTCCTCTCGCACCGACGCCTCTGTGCCCCTCCTCTCGCACCGACGCCTCTGTGCCCCTCCTCTCGCACCGACGCCTCTGTGCCCCTCCTCTCGCACCGACGCCTCTGTGCCCCTCCTCTCGCACCGACGCCTCTGTGCCCCTCCTCTCGCACCGACGCCTCTGTGCCCCTCCTCTCGCACCGACGCCTCTGTGCCCCTCCTCTCGCACCGACGCCTCTGTGCCCCTCCTCTCGCACCGACGCCTCTGTGCCCCTCCTCTCGCACGGACGCCTCTGTGCCCCTCCTCTCGCACTGACGCCTCTGTGCCCCTCCTCTCGCACTGACGCCTCTGTGCCCCTCCTCTCGCACGGACGCCTCTGTGCCCCTCCTCTCGCACGGACGCCTCTGTGCCCCTCCTCTCGCACGGACGCCTCTGTGCCCCTCCTCTCGCACGGACGCCTCTGTGCCCCTCCTCTCGCACGGACGCCTCTGTGCCCCTCCTCTCGCACGGACGCCTCTGTGCCCCTCCTCTCGCACGGACGCCTCTGTGCCCCTCCTCTCGCACTGACGCCTCTGTGCCCCTCCTCTCGCACTGACGCCTCTGTGCCCCTCCTCTCGCACTGACGCCTCTGTGCCCCTCCTCTCGCACTGACGCCTCTGTGCCCCTCCTCTCGCACTGACGCCTCTGTGCCCCTCCTCTCGCACTGACGCCTCTGTGCCCCTCCTCTCGCACTGACGCCTCTGTGCCCCTCCTCTCGCACTGACGCCTCTGTGCCCCTCCTCTCGCACTGACGCCTCTGTGCCCCTCCTCTCGCACTGACGCCTCTGTGCCCCTCCTCTCGCACTGACGCCTCTGTGCTCCTCCTCTCGCACTGACGCCTCTGTGCCCCTCCTCTCGCACTGACGCCTCTGTGCCCCTCCTCTCGCACTGACGCCTCTGTGCTCCTCCTCTCGCACTGACGCCTCTGTGCCCCTCCTCTCGCACTGACGCCTCTGTGCTCCTCCTCTCGCACTGACGTCTCTGTGCCCCTCCTCTCGCACTGACGCCTCTGTGCCCCTCCTCTCGCACTGACGCCTCTGTGCTCCTCCTCTCGCACTGACGCCTCTGTGCCCCTCCTCTCGCACTGACGCCTCTGTGCCCCTCCTCTCGCACTGACGCCTCTGTGCTCCTCCTCTCGCACTGACGCCTCCTTGCCATATCTTCAGACTCTCTGTACTTGAGGACAGGCATACCTGCATGTACAACGGAAAAGCAAAAAGGCAAACTGTGCTCACTTTGCATTCCTTGATGAATCCGGCCTTTTATGTCTTGTGGGATTCCCCTCATCAGTCTCTTGTATTCTGTCCTAGATTCATATAAGGACCGGGCTGTATTTTACCTCCAAGGCTTACAGCTAAAGAGTGTGAGTCAGGAGGACAATGGAGACTACGTGTGTGAAATGACCGGCACGGACTCCACTGGAAAACCTGTCTACTAAGAGTACAAAACAAAGCTGGTGGTTTTAGGTAACCTGAATTATCAAATAACTTCAGCCTAATGTTGCTTCCGTGCCACGCCTCTCGCTCTGACTCTGCCGTGCTGCGCCTCTCGCTCTGACTCTGCCGTGCTGCGCCTCTCGCTCTGACTCTGCCGTTCTGCGCCTCTCGCTCTGACTCTGCCGTGCTGCGCCTCTCGCTCTGACTCTGCCGTGCTGCGCCTCTCGCTCTGACTCTGCCGTGCTGCGCCTCTCGCTCTGACTCTGCCGTGCTGCGCCTCTCGCTCTGACTCTGCCGTGCTGCGCCTCTCGCTCTGACTCTGCCGTGCTGCGCCTCTCGCTCTGACTCTGCCGTGCTGCGCCTCTCGCTCTGACTCTGCCGTGCTGCGACTCTCGCTCTGACTCTGCCGTGCTGCGCCTCTCGCTCTGACTCTGCCGTGCTGCGCCTCTCGCTCTGACTCTGCTGTGCCTCTCGCTCTGACTCTGCCGTGCTGCGCCTCTCGCTCTGACTCTGCCGTGCTGCGCCTCTCGCTCTGACTCTGCTGTGCCTCTCGCTCTGACTCTGCTGTGCCTCTCTCTCTGACTCTGCTGTGCCTCTCTCTCTGACTCTGCCGTGCTGCGCCTCTCGCTCTGACTCTGCCGTGCTGCGCCTCTCGCTCTGACTCTGCCGTGCTGCGCCTCTCGCTCTGACTCTGCCGTGCTGCGCCTCTCGCTCTGACTCTGCCGTGCTGCGCCTCTCGGTCTGACTCTGCCGTGCTGCGCCTCTCTCTCTGACTCTGCCGTGCTGCGCCTCTCGCTCTGACTCTGCCGTGCTGCGCCTCTCGCTCTGACTCTGCTGTGCCTCTCGCTCTGACTCTGCCGTGCTGCGCCTCTCGGTCTGACTCTGCCGTGCTGCGCCTCTCGCTCTGACTCTGCCGTGCTGCGCCTCTCGCTCTGACTCTGCCGTGCTGCGCCTCTCGCTCTGACTCTGCCGTGCTGCGACTCTCGCTCTGACTCTGCCGTGCTGCGACTCTCGCTCTGACTCTGCCGTGCCGCGCCTCTCGCTCTGACTCTGCCGTGCCGCGCCTCTCGCTCTGACTCTGCCGTGCCGCGCCTCTCACACTGACGCTTTTGTGCCACGTCTCTTGCATTGATGTCTCCGTGCTCCTCCTCTTGTACTGAGGCCTCCGTGACGCGTCTCTCACTTTGATGTTTCCGTGCTCCTCCTCTCGCACGGATGCTTCCGTCCTCCTCCTCTCGCACGGATGCTTCCGTCCTCCTCCTCTCGCACGGATGCTTCCGTCCTCCTCCTCTCGCACGGATGCTTCCGTCCTCCTCCTCTCGCACGGATGCTTCCGTCCTCCTCCTCTCGCACGGATGCTTCCGTCCTCCTCCTCTCGCACGGATGCTTCCGTCCTCCTCCTCTCGCACTAATGCCTCTGTGCTGTTCCTCTTGCTCTGATGCTTCCGTGCTCCTCCTCTCGCACCAATGCTTGCACGGTGCGCTTCTCGCACTGATCCCTCTATGCCGCTCCTCTCCCTCTGATGCCTCTGTGCCGCGCGCCTCTCACACCGATGCTTCCACGGTGCACTACTCGCACTGACGCTTCCGTGCTCCTCCTCTCGCACTGACGCTTCCGTGCTCCTCCTCTCGCACTGACGCTTCCGTGCTCCTCCTCTCGCACTGACGCTTCCGTGCTCCTCCTCTCGCACTGACGCTTCCGTGCTCCTCCTCTCGCACTGACGCTTCCGTGCTCCTCCTCTCGCACTGACGCTTCCGTGCTCCTCCTCTCGCACTGACGCTTCCGTGCTCCTCCTCTCGCACTGACGCTTCCGTGCTCCTCCTCTCGCACTGACGCTTCCGTGCTCCTCCTCTCGCACTGACGCTTCCGTGCTCCTCCTCTCGCACTGACGCTTCCGTGCTCCTCCTCTCGCACTGACGCTTCCGTGCTCCTCCTCTCGCACTGACGCTTCCGTGCTCCTCCTCTCGCACTGACGCTTCCGTGCTCCTCCTCTCGCTCTGACGCTTCCGTGCTCCTCCTCTCGCTCTGATGCTTCCGTGCTCCTCCTCTCGCTCTGATGCTTCCGTGCTCCTCCTCTCGCTCTGATGCTTCCGTGCTCCTCCTCTCACACCAATGCTTCCACGGTGCACTACTCGCACTGACGCTTCCGTGCTCCTCCTCTCGCACTGACGCTTCCGTGCTCCTCCTCTCGCACTGACGCTTCCGTGCTCCTCCTCTCGCTCTGATGCTTCCGTGCTCCTCCTCTCACACCAATGCTTGCACGGTGCACTACTCGCACTGATCCCTCTGTGCCGCTCCTGTCCCTCTGATGCCTCTGTGCCGCGCGCCTCTCACACCGGTGCTTCCACGGTGCACTACTCGCACTAATGCCTCTGTGCTGCTCCTCTCGCTCTGATGCTTCCGTGCTCCTCCTCTCGCACCAATGCTTGCACAGTGCGCTTCTCGCACTGATCCCTCTATGCCGCTCCTCTTCCTCTGATGCCTCTGTGCCGCGCGCCCCTCACACCGATGCTTCCACGGTGCACTACTCGCACTGACGCTTCACACCACCTATTTACCACTGCATCTCTGGGTCTTTCTCTGTCTCCCGCTCCGTCACTCTTTCTGTACCTCCTACCTGCGTCTCTGTCTCTCACTTCATCTCTGTGTGTCTCATTCCCCCTGCGTGCTGGTCTCTCTCTTTCTCTGGTCTCTCCTATTCTTGCTACGTCCATCACTCTCTGTTAGTCCTATGTATCTCTCTGTGTCCCGCTGCTCTCTGTCTCTCCCGCTGTCACACTTTGTGTCCTGTGACTCTGCTGCTGCCATATAATGTAAATGTACAAGTTACAATGTGTAGTGAGCATTTATCTAGATGTGACGAACTGAAACTCACCAAATGTCCACGTCTGTTTCAGTGCCCGCAATTATCTAGGTGGCTACAAGGAGTGGGCTGAGAAGGAAGGGAAATGATGGACTCCTGACACGCCCATCATCAGCGAGGGGATCAGCCATCTTGTTTCAGTGTATTAGCTACACAATAACTATCACTGCAATGACCTGACTTGTCATTAATCTACAGCGGGTACAGCCATTACTATTTAAAAATCGCCCTTTCAATAAACCAAAATCTTTCAGTTGTTCTCATAAAATATTTCTCTGTAGCGACATTTATGGTTTGATTGAATCATAAGTGTGAGTGGACTCTAGGACTGTCTTTGTTACACGTGGCATTTTCTGTGTTTGACAAAGCCTAGAAATGTGCTTCACTGTATAATCCAACCTGAAGATGCAAAATGCCCCCTAGAATAACTCACGTCACGAGCTCTGCCCACTCACAGCTGGTGCATAATTCTTACAGAATGAAAATGGCTGTGTGCCCTTCATCTCGCCAAGGAACAGTGTTTTACAAGTCGTAAGTGGGCTTCAAACCCCACTGAGCTATCAGACTCACGGGCTGATACGCTGATGAAGTGTGAGCGAGCACTAGAAGCCAAAGCTCCAACACGTGGATCCTCCAATACAGCACCTCTGCACCACGTCCTCTGACCCACCTGCCCCAAGGCTGGGTCTCTCCTGTTACATGTTCAACAATGTTATGACATTACCATACATAATTACAAAGCACACCACTGTTGTATAGTAACACTTTACAAACATTATAAAGTTATCCCCAATTAACAGCATATTGCCCCTTCCCCCAGGGGAACACTAAAGGGTGTTATAGTCCATATTTTATGATAAACGAGGTGCAGGCTGGTTAAGGTGAAATCTACCCCTCATTTCGTAACACCACTCACAAGACTTTTTGTTCAAATCCATCTCTTCCAATTGATAAGATCATTTAAAAACATTTCCATTACAAAACATTAATCGTTCTGCTCCTTTATGGGTGAAATCATGCAAACCATTACTACCAAGAAATTAAAGTGAAAATCGGGAAGCGGTACGCCCCTCAAATACCCAAATTCTCACAAGGGCAATGCCCCTTTCTGTCCCAGACTCATCCATATTCTTGCAGCACTAGACTAGTGTGTTTAATAGCGCTAAAGAGACCATTGCAGGCTTGCGGTAAATGCTAGAAAATAAAAATAAAAAAAATAAAATAGAACATGTAGCATCCGGAATAATGGAGCACAATAAAACCACCACTGGGCACGGAGCCGCCAGAGGCAGCTGCTTCTACATTGGACCCACTTACATGCAGAACTAGGGAAATGTTCTCCTGACAAATTCAACATTATATAAGAAAGAAAACAATAACTCGGGCTACCCGGACATATGTAGTAAGAACGGAGCTCAGACTGCAGTCTTATTATCATACTGAACTGGTACATGTTGGCTAAACAAGTAGATAGGCTAGATAAAATGTTACTATGTTGCTTTTTCTACAACAAAAAGCCACCAAAAAGTTAATAATTTATTTATAAACCATTTCATCAATTAGGAGATATGAAATAAAATTGTGTTTCCCTTTAAAGTGAAGTAGGGAGCCTGGTATGTGTGTCCGTAAGGTAAACACCTTAATTAGGTCATTTGCGGAGTACTTTCCTCAGTTCTGCTTCGGACAGTCGCTGCCCCTCCACTCCAAACCTACGATCCCCCAGCTGTCTTGAAATCTGGGCTTCAACTGGGCTCTTACCAATAATGAGCCGCTTCAGTGTCTCCCTTTCAGGCTTCTCTCCACTACAAACAACCGATGCGTTTCGTCCCCGATTTGGAACTTTTTCAAAGCAAAAACCTAGGATATGCGGAATAGCACTGCACCCCTTCTGGTACCTCAGGCCGGTGAGTACCAGGGTAATATTCATATTATTTAAACTACTATTTCCTCTACTCCTATTAATAAAAAGAATAGTGTCCCTTCATTTTCTAATCATCGATTTTGATGCTGCTCCTACAGAGAGGTCTGAATTATTTAGTGAAATCCTCAGGGGGCACACATAAACGGGGACACCCAAAGGAGAAGCGTGAGGCCCCATTTTGAGAGATAAGGGAAAAGAGTCCCCAAGCCACAGAGGGATGTTGCTTCTCAAAGCAGTATGACTACATTAAAGGAAGGGGAAGGAGCCCCATAATAATAAAGCCCCCGAGGAAAAGAGGGAGGACCCCAAATAGAGAAGAGGGCAGCGTGGAGTCAAGAGGGAGCTTGGTAGCAGTGTATAGTGAAGGAATTACTAAAGAGCCCGTGAAAGACCCAGAGGGGCAGAAAGGACACCACAGAGGGTCTTATAGTCCAAGGGGTGAGTGAGGACAAGAGGACACTAGTGAGAGCGACAATCCCAGGACGGACTGAGAGGACACCAGAGAGGCTCTTATAGTCCAAGGTATGAGTGAAGAGGCTGTAAGAGGACACTAGCGAGAGCGACAATCCCAGGAGGGACTGAGAGGACACCAGAGAGGCTCTTACAGCCCAAGGGGTGAGTGAAGAGACTGTAAGAGGACACTAGCAAGAGCGACAATCCCAGGAGGGGCAGAGAGGGTCTTATTGTCCACGCGGTGAGTGAAGAGGCTGCGAGAGGGCACTAGCGAGAGCGACAATCCCAGGAGGGGCAGAGAGGACATCAAAGAGGGTATTATAGTCCAAGGAGTGAGTGAGGAGGCTGCAAGAGGGTACTAGCGAGAGCGACATTCGCAGGAGGGCCAGAGAGGACACCAGAGAGGGTCTTATAGTCCAAGCGGTGAGTGAAGAGACTGTAAGAGGACACTAGCAAGAGCGACAATCCCAGGAGAGGCAGAGATGACACCACAGAGGGTGCTATAGTCCATGAGATACTGAATACTGTCCCTGCAGAGAAGGTGAGAACTTAATGTGTGTGGCAGAATGTGGGAAATGTTTAACAGGTAGCAATGGAGTAACTGTTAATGAAGTGAAAGCGTGCCTTCTAATAGAGAGCAGGGTAGGCTGGCAATCATATTCATATTACTCATGAAATAATTGTGCTGGAGTGAGAAGGCGGATAGAATAAATTGTTTATTTTCGTAGCGACGGTCTAGTGTCCAAATTATTGATATATCTATTTGCATTGCACCATAAACATAACCAAACTTGTGCTCAACACCTTAAAGAGACATTGCTGAAAATAATAGCAAATGCAGGAGCCCAGGAGCTAGCCAGGGCTAGAGAAGAAGGTGCAGCGGCTAACCCATGCACCCTACTACCATACACAGTGACTGGGGGTTATATATAGGATATACTTCCAACATTACATTGGTACAAGTGAAAACATCAATTGCAGGAGGATAGACAGACTGAAATACAAGTTACCAGCCAAGTAAAAGATTACGTTCAGATTAAGTCAGATAAAGTTTCCAGAGACATAGCAGCAATCAGTATGCTATCTGGCATGCAGTGCCTTGGAGCCGACACCAGGGAGCAGTGTAGAGTATAGAAAAGCCCAAACACGTAGTAATATGATTGTTGATGTTGATGTTTAAAGATCTAAGTCCACAAGTAGCAAAATTCCGGTGATTATTATAGTTTCATGACATGCTTCTCTGGCATCCCACGCCAGTTTCACTGACTGTGCTCCTACTGAACTGCTGTTGTATCCAGTAACTGGACTTGTCAAACAGGTGTCATATCAGTGAGTCTAGCGCTAATTAAAGTTATACTAAAAACACATAGGGGTATATTTACTAAACTGCGGGATTGAAAAAGTGGAGATGTTGCCTATAACAACCAATCAGATTCTAGCTGTCATTTTGTAGAATGTGCTAAATAAATGATAACTAGAGTATGAATTGGTTGCTATAGGCAACATCTCCACTTTTTCAAATCCGCCGTTTAGTAAATATACTCCATAGATGCAACTCAATAATTACCTAAAAGATAGCCTATAAAAACAGAACAGCAGAAGGAATCTTAAAGATATCTCCAAAAATACATAACAGAATAAATTAAATCAAATAAATACATTAAAAATGAAAAAGATAATTATTAGGTAACAAGTAACCAGCACCCAAGTAGGGATCTCCCATCCTGCCCACAGCCGGGGATCCATATGTTTAGTGTTCAGGTTCAGCAACGGCCTGCTCATAAGTCATACATCAGCTACTTAGTAAACACACAACTTGTAACATAATAGTACTATGAGAAGGATAAGCTACGTCCATATGAATGGATGCATCAATCTATCAGACACAACTGGCTGGATATTAGCAGACTATCTAACTACATCGGCAGCATGAAGCAGATTATTACCCATACACAATAAAACAGCTATGGGTCTGCCATCCTATCTGTAGCAGACATGACATATACTTATCTTACAGTCTCAGCGTCGGCCCACTTATAGGAACCACGGCAGTTATTTAACCTGTTACTGATATAAGATAATTAGAAGATGAATCGGCCGTACTCAGCCACAGTAAACGAGATGTATTTAGACTCTGCCCACTAAATTCACAGAGTGGGTCATATTGGAATGTATATACACCGTTAATAGGTAGAGATATAGGGGAGAATATATGGGGGTATGTAGAAATATATGGGGGCAGGTACAGATATATGGCGGTATGTAGAGATATATAGAGGATATACTGGGGTATGTAAAGATATATGGAGGAAATATTGGGGTATGTAGAGATATGTGGGGGGTATGTAGAGATATGTGGAGGAAATATTGGGGTATGTAGAGATATGTGGGGATATGTAGAGATATACTGGGGTATGTACAGATATATGGGGGTATATAGAGATATATGGGGGTATATAGAGATATATGGGTGTAAATAGAGATATATGGGAGGATATATTGGGGTATGTATAGATATATGGGGGTATGTAGAAATATATGGGAGGATGCATTGGGGTATGTAGAGATATGTGGGGTATGTAGAGATATACTGGGGTATGTACAGATATATGGGGGTATATATAGATATATGGGGGTATATAGAGATATATGGGGGGGATATATTGGGGTATGTATAGATATATGGGTGTAAATAGAGATATATGGGAGGATATTTTGGGGTATGTAGAAATATATGGTAGGATGCTTTGGGGTATGTAGAAATATGTGGGGTATGTAGAGATATACTGGGGTATGTACAGATATATGAGGGTATATATAGATATATGGGGGGATATAGAGATATATGGGAGGATATATTGGGGTATGTATAGATATATGGGGGTATGATTAGATATATGGGGGGATGTATTGGGGTATGTAGAGATATGTGGGGGTATGTAGAGATATACTGGGGTATGTACAGATATATGGGAGGATATACTGAGGTATGTAAGGATATATGGGGGATATATGTGGGTATGTACAGATATATGGGGGTATATAGAGATATATGGGGGTATGTATAGATATATGGGAGGATATACTGAGGTATGTAAAGATATATTGAGGTATGTACAGATATATGGAAATATATAGAGATATATTGGGGTATGTACATTTATATGGAGGATACATGTGGGTATATGAGAGTTCTTCCTATACACCCCTGTGGTAGATGAACATTGCAGATACAATGCCATAAACATTAGTATGTCCCAGGCATCAGGCAGGTCACAGGTCTGGAAAGATATATAACGTTAGTATGACCCAGGTTACAGATATATAACATTAGTATGATCCAGGCATCAGGCAGGTCACAGGTCTGGACAGATATATAACATTAGTATGTTCCAGGCATCAGGCAGGTCACAGGTCTGGACAGATATATAACATTAGTATGATCCAGGCATCAGGCAGGTTACAGGTCTGGACAGATATATAACATTAGTATGTTCCAAGCATCAAGCAGGTCACAGGTCTGGACAGATATATAACATTAGTATGTTCCAGGCATCAGGCAGGTCACAGGTCTGGACAGGTATATAACATTAGTATGTTCCAGGCATGAGGCAAGTCACAGGTCTGGACAGATATATAACATTAGTATGTTCCAGGCATCAGGCAGGTCACAGGTCTGGACAGGTATATAACATTAGTATGTTCCAGGCATCAGGCAGGTCACAGGTCTGGACAGGTATATAACATTAGTATGTCCGAGGCATCAGGCAGGTCACAGGTCTGGACAGATATATAACGTTAGTATGACCCAGGTTACAGATATATAACATAAGTATGATCCAGGCATCAGGCAGGTCACAGGTCTGGACAGATATATAACATTAGTATGTTCCAGGCATCAGGCAGGTCACAGGTCTGCACAGATATATAACATTTGTATGTCCCAGGTATCAGCCAGGTTACAGGTCTGGACAGATATATAACGTTGGTATGACCCAGGTTACAGATATATAACATTAGTATGATCCAGGCATCAGCCAGGTCACAGGTCTGGACAGATATATAACATTAGTATGATCCAGGCATCAGCCAGGTCACAGGTCTGGACAGATATATAACATTAGTATGATCCAGGCATCAGCCAGGTCACAGGTCTGGACAGATATATAACATTAGTATGACCCAGGTTACAGATATATAACATTAGTATGATCCAGACATCAGCCAGGTTACAGGTCTGGACAGATATATAACATTAATATGTTCCAGGCATCAGCCAGGTTACAGGTCTGGAAAGATATATAACATTAGTATGATCCAGACATCAAGCAGGTCACAGGTCTGGACAGGTATATAACATTAGTATGTATGTATCAGGCAGGTCACAGGTATATAACATTAGTATGTATCAGGCAGGTCACACATATATATCATTAGTATGTATCAGGCAGGTCACAGATATATAACATTAGTATGTATCAGGCAGGTCACAGGTATATAACATTAGTATGTATCAGGCAGGTCACAGATATATAACATTAGTATGTATCAGGCAGGTCACAGATATATAACATTAGTATGTATCAGGCAGGTCACAGATATATAACATTAGTATGTATCAGGCAGGTCACAGATATATAACATTAGTATGTATCAGGCAGGTCACAGATATATAACATTAGTATGTATCAGGCAGGTCACAGATATATAACATTAGTATGTATCAGGCAGGTCACAGGTATATAACATCAGTATATATCAGGCAGGTCACAGATATATAACATTAGTATGTATCAGGCAGGTCACAGATATATAACATTAGTATGACCCAGGTATCAGGCAGGTCACAGATATATAACATTAGTATGTATCAGGCAGGTCACAGATATATAACATTAGTATGTATCAGGCAGGTCACAGATATATAACATTAGTATGTATCAGGCAGGTCACAGATATATAACATTAGTATGACCCAGGTCACAGATATATAACATTAGTATGACCCAGGTATCAGGCAGGTCACAGATATATAACATTAGTATGTATCAGGCAGGTCACAGATATATAACATTAGTATGTATCAGGCAGGTCACAGATATATAACATTAGTATATATCAGGCAGGTCACAGATATATAACATTAGTATGACCCAGGTCACAGATATATAACATTAGTATGACCCAGGTATCAGGCAGGTCACAGATATATAACATTAGTATGTATCAGGCAGGTCACAGATATATAACATTAGTATGTATCAGGCAGGTCACAGATATATAACATTAGTATATATCAGGCAGGTCACAGATATATAACATTAGTATGTATCAGGCAGGTCACAGATATATAACATTAGTATGACCCAGGTCACAGATATATAACACTAGTATGACCCAGGTATCAGGCAGGTCACAGATATATAACATTAGTATGTATCAGGCAGGTCACAGATATATAACATTAGTATGTATCAGGCAGGTCACAGATATATAACATTAGTATGTATCAGGCAGGTCACAGATATATAACATTAGTATGACCCAGGTCACAGATATATAACATTAGTATGACCCAGGTATCAGGCAGGTCACAGATATATAACATTAGTATGTATCAGGCAGGTCACAGATATATAACATTAGTATGTATCAGGCAGGTCACAGATATATAACATTAGTATGTATCAGGCAGGTCACAGATATATAACATTAGTATGACCCAGGTATCAGGCAGGTCACAGATATATAACATTAGTATGTATCAGGCAGGTCACAGATATATAACATTAGTATGTATCAGGCAGGTCACAGATATATAACATTAGTATGTATCAGGCAGGTCACAGATATATAACATTAGTATGTATCAGGCAGGTCACAGATATATAATATTAGTATGTATCAGGCAGGTTACAGATATATAACATTAGTATGACCCAGGTCACAGATATATAACATTAGTATGACCCAGGTATCAGGCAGGTCACAGATATATAACATTAGTATGTATCAGGCAGGTCACAGATATATAACATTAGTATGTATCAGGCAGGTCACAAATATATAACATTAGTATGTATCAGGCAGGTCACAGATATATAACATTAGTATGTATCAGGCAGGTCACAGATATATAACATTAGTATGTATCAGGCAGGTCACAGATATATAACATTAGTATGTATCAGGCAGGTCACAGATATATAACATTAGTATGTATCAGGCAGGTCACAGATATATAACATTAGTATGTATCAGGCAGGTCACAGATATATAACATTAGTATGTATCAGGCAGGTCACAGATATATAACATTAGTATGTATCAGGCAGGTCACAGATATATAACATTAGTATGTATCAGGCAGGTCACAGATATATAACATTAGTATGTATCAGGCAGGTCACAGATATATAACATTAGTATGACCCAGGTCACAGATATATAACATTAGTATGACCCAGGTATCAGGCAGGTCACAGATATATAACATTAGTATGTATCAGGCAGGTCACAGATATATAACATTAGTATATATCAGGCAGGTCACAGATATATAACATTAGTATATATCAGGCAGGTCACAGATATATAATATTAGTCACAGATATATAACATTAGTAGGTATCAGGCAGGTCACAGATATATAACATTAGTATGTATCAGGCAGGTCACAGATATATAACATTAGTATGTATCAGGCAGGTCACAGATATATAACATTAGTATGTATCAGGCAGGTCACAGATATATAACATTAGTATATATCAGGCGGGTCACAGATATAT
This sequence comes from Mixophyes australis, assembly GCA_036250195.1. Taxonomy (NCBI): domain Eukaryota; kingdom Metazoa; phylum Chordata; class Amphibia; order Anura; family Limnodynastidae; genus Mixophyes; species Mixophyes australis. Next base: position 92,527,049 of record JAVHZZ010000012.1, read on the forward strand.
AATATTAGTCACAGATATATAACATTAGTATGTATCAGGCAGGTCACAGATATATAACATTAGTATGTATCAGGCAGGTCACAGATATATAACATTAGTATGTATCAGGCAGGTCACAGATATATAACATTATGTCACGGTTTGGTATTTTGGACTCTGGATCTGTTCATAGATGTTGTGGGAACAGATCCTCGGGGAGTGAGAATATGGTAATACACTGGTAAGTGGTAATGATAGCCTGAGGTTCAAATAGATGCCAGATGCAGGATAAAAGTACAATCAGAGGTTTAATGATGACTGGATGAATATACAGGAAAGTCTTGATATATGTATATATATATACACACTAGGAGCATAGTACAAGGTGGGCGGAGCCACCGGCAATATCACATGCAATATGAACAATCAGCATATAATTAGATATGGTTTTGAATGCACAGCCCAGCAATAAGGTAGAAAGAATAAGGCAGCAGGTATATGGTATCACAGTTGAGCAGCCCACATCAGAGGAGAGATTAACTGTCCAGGTAGCAGTATATGCACAATAGATGCGGCAGTAATCAGGAACCAAATAATGCCTTAATGCTTTCAATAATACATGAACAGTTCAGCCAGAGAAAAGAACAACAAGCAGCTTGATGATACGACCTGTGGAGTGTCACACAGCAGAGATAGTTGCAGCATGAGCTGAATAGTCTGTGGAATAGTACACAGCAGAGACAGTTGCAGTTTGATCTGTATGGTCTTTAACAGCAACACAATCAGCTTGATGATACGACCTGTGGAGTGTCATACAGCAGAGATAGTTGCAGCATGAGCTGAATAGTCTGTGGAGTAGTATACAGCAGAGACAGTTGCAGTTTGATCTGTATGGTCTTTAACAGCAACACAGCAAGGCACTGACGATCCAGGTGAGAGCTCACAGAGTAGGTAGGAACCTAATCAGACTGGTAACATGATCAACAGGCCCAGAGGAAAGAAAGGAAGTGCCTTTTCAAGTCTGGAGCCAACGCAGGAGCCAATAGGAATCTAATTAGAAGTAGACAGGTAATCAGTCTGCACCTGTGCAGATCAGAACTTGGAGGTTTGAAGTCTGTTAATGAGACACCTGTGAGTGTCTCAGTCTTTGTCTGTGGAAGCCAAATGAGCAGCGTGTGACAGTACCCCCCCTTTTAAAGGTGGGCACCGCACACCTAGGATTCGGCTTAGAAGGAAAGTTCTTGTGAAAGTTCTTAACCAAAACTGGAGCATGAACATCCGCAGCACGGATCCAGGAACGTTCCTCAGGACCAAACCCTTTCCAGTCTACTAAATACTTCAAACTTCCTTTAGAGATTTTTGAATCCAATATTTGTTTGACCTCGAATTCTTGATCCAAGTGAACTTTAGGTGCTATAGAAGAAGTATGGGTAGACGAAAAACGGTTAATGATCAATGGTTTCAACAAGGAGACATGAAACGAATTGGAGATCCGAAGAGCAGCTGGTAAAGATAATTTCACAGAAGCTGGATTATTAATTTTTGAAATAGTATAAGGACCAATAAAGCGAGGAGCAAACTTCATACAAGGAGTCTTGAGACGGATATTCTTTGTAGAGAGCCATACTCTATCACCTATCTTGAAGGCAGGTGCGGCCCGACGTTTTCTATCCGCCGCAAACTTGTAACGTTTGGAAGATTTTTTAAGACAGCTCCTCACTTGATTCCAGATAGAAACAAATCTCCGTTGAACGAGATTAACAGCAGGAACCTGGGTGGGCGGGAGGGAGGTAAACCTGGGAAAGGATGGATGAATCCCATACACAATGGAAAATGGTGATGCAGAAGTTGACTCATGAAGGGCATTATTATGCACAAACTCTGCCCAAGGTAGAAGATCCACCCAATCGTCCTGATTGGCAGCAGAGAACATTCTAATAAAAGTCTCTAAATCTTGGTTTACACGTTCAGTCTGTCCATTAGACTGGGGATGGTAGGATGATGAGAAGTTTAATTGGATACCAAGAATTTTACACAAGGCTCGCCAAAACTTAGACACGAACTGAACTCCACGATCTGACACAATTTCTGCGGGACAGCCATGCAACCGGAATATCTCTTTAACGAAATATGTGGCAAGAACAGATGAGGATGGTAGGCCAATAAGTGGAATAAAATGAGCCATTTTTGAGAACCGATCTACCACAACCCAGATGGTATTATATTTTTTGCTAGGGGGTAGGTCGGTGATAAAGTCCATGCTCAAATGGGTCCATGGTCTGTCCGGAATAGGAAGTGGGATTAATTGTCCAGCAGGAGATTGGCGAGATGACTTGTGTTGACTGCAAATTTCACAGGAAGCAACAAAGTCCTTAACATCACGATGAAATTTTGGCCACCAATAATTACGGGAGACCAACTCAATGGTTTTACGTATACCAGTATGGCCAGCAAAACGAGTAGAGTGGAACCAAGTCAACAGTTTCTTTCGTAAATCCGGTGGTACAAAAGTCTTCCCAGGTGGTGGTGTACAGGCAGGAGACAAAGTAGAAGTAAATATACACTTGGAATCTAGTATAGGATAAGGTTTCACCTCTTCGGTCTTGGAATCACAGGAAAAGGCTCGGGAAAGAGCATCTGCACGTTTATTCTTCTCACCAGGTTTGAATGTAATTCGAATATTGAAGCGAGAGAAAAAGAGAGACCACCTAGCTTGTCTAGGATTTAAGCATTGAGCGGATTGCAGATATAATAGGTTTTTATGATCCGTAAAGATGGTAACCGGGAATTTAGCTCCCTCTAGGAGATAACGCCATTCCTCCAATGCTATTTTTATGGCCAGTAATTCTTTATCGCCGATGGCGTAATTCTTCTCTGCAGGTAAAAATCTTCTGGAGAAGAATGCACAGGGATGGAACTGGTTAAGATGAGACTTCTGAGATAACACAGCCCCTACTCCCACACTTGAAGCATCAATCTCGAGGAAGAATGGCAAAGACATGTTAGGTTGTTGAAGTATAGGTGCCGAGGAGAATGCTTCTTTTAGAAATTCGAAAGCCTTTAAGGCCTCTGGCGGCCAGGATTTGGGATTGGCACCCTTCCGGGTGAGAGACACAATGGGTGCCACTATAGTTGAGTATCCCTTGATAAAACGTCTATAATAATTAGAGAACCCCAAGAAGCGTTGCACAGGCTTCAATCCTAAGGGAAGAGGCCACTCGAGTATAGCTCGAACCTTCTCTGGGTCCATCTCTAATCTTGAGCCTGAGACAATGTAGCCAAGGAATGACATTTGGGACTTTTCAAATAAGCATTTCTCTAGCTTGCAAAAAAGTTGATTCTTACGAAGACGTGAAAGAACCTCTGCCACTTGACGGCGGTGAGAATGAATGTCCTGGGAGAAGATCAAAATGTCATCCAAATATACAACGACACAATCATAGAGGAGGTCTCTGAAGATTTCGTTCACAAAACCTTGAAACACCGCAGGGGCATTGCACAAACCGAAAGGCATCACTAGGTATTCGTAGTGGCCGTCGCGAGTATTGAACGCTGTTTTCCATTCATCGCCGGCTTTAATTCGGATGAGGTTATAAGCTCCTCTGAGATCTAGTTTTGTGAAAATCTTCGCCCCCTTTATACGGTCGAATAGTTCGGTGACGAGAGGAATGGGGTACCGGTTCTTAATGGTGATGGCATTAAGACCTCTGTAGTCAATACATGGGCGAAGGGACCCATCCTTCTTTTTAACAAAAAAGAAACCGGCCCCAGCAGGAGAAGATGAAGGTCTAATGAATCCACGAAGAAGATTTTCTTGGACGTATTCGGACATGGCTTGAGTCTCTGGCAAGGATAAAGGATACACACGACCTCGCGGAGGGATTTGATCAGGCAACAGATCAATAGGACAATCCCATGTTCGGTGAGGAGGAAGCTGTTCAGATCTGGCCTTGTCGAACACATCCCGAAAAGACAGATACTGACTTGGAAGGTAGTTGGATTGAGATTCAGACGAGAAGCTAGTAGAGGCCAGTGGATGAACACGTGAAAGACAATTTTTAAAGCAATTAGAACTCCAGGATAACACTTGTGAAGTGGTCCAATCCATCTGAGGAGAGTGTTGTTGGAGCCAGGGTAATCCCAGAATGACAGGACTAGTAGAAGATGGCAAAACATGGAAGGATATCATCTCTTTATGTAATGCTCCTATTTGTAGAAGAATAGGCGGAGTGCATTTTTTGACGAGACCATTGGAGATACGAAATCCATCAATTGCAGAAATAGATACAGGATGCTCTAGGAAGGATACGGGTAAGGACCCTTGGGACACGAGAGAAGAAGAAATAAAGTTCCCAGCAGCTCCTGAATCCAGCAAGGCATAGGAGTGAACAGGGCCAGAAGGGCCATATAATATAATTGGAAACGAGCACACAGTGGGTAACGATGATTGAGGAGAAGATTTGACATTGCCTAATTTGACTTCTCCGGAACAAATTAGGCTTTGGTGTTTCCCGATTTCTTGGGACACTTATTAAAGATATGCCCTGGATCGGCACAGTAAATACATAATTTATTTTTAAATCTTCGATCGCGCTCCTCCGGAGTCAAGCGCGATCGTTCCGATTGCATTGATTCCTCTCCAGAAGCTGGAGAGAGATAGCGAGTTAATGTTCTGGATACAGACCGACGGGAGTTATCCTTTTCAGCGGCTCTTTCTCTGAAATGTAGATCCACTCTGTTACACAAAGAAATTAGAGCCTCCAAAGTAGCAGGTAGTTCCTGGGGGGCAAGAGCATCCTTGATCTTATCAGATAAGCCGTGCCAGAAAGTAGCCACTAGAGCATCATTATTCCAACGTAGTTCTGATGATAAAGTGTGGAAGGAGATCACATATTGCGCCACTGATCGTGACCCTTGACGAAGCCTGAGAATACTTGAAGCTGCAGAGGTAACACGACCAGGTTCATCAAAAATTTTACGGAATGTGACTATAAAGGCAGAGCTGTCGGACAGGAGAGGATCATCACGCTCCCAGAGGGGGGAGGCCCAGGCCAAAGCCTGGCCAGACAATAATGATATTATGTAAGCAACTCTTATTCTTTGAGTAGGAAAGTTCTGAGGTTGTAATTCGAATTGAATTGAACACTGATTGAGGAAACCTCTACAGGCTTTAGGGTCACCATCAAACTTAGCAGGAGACGGAATCCGGAGAGTAGAATGAGAATTACTGGGTAGCTCTGGTGCAGGTGATTCCGATGGAGGAGCCAGTGGAAGAAGTGAGGATATAGCAGATTGAATAGAATCCACTCTAGAGGCCAATGTCTGGAAACATTGAAGGAGTTGGTGTTGAATTTCATCCTGTTGTTCTATCCTATGGAGTAACAGCCGCAGAGTCTGTTTAGCCGGCGGTTCCCCAGGGGAGTCCATTGTGGCCTGTTGATACTGTCACGGTTTGGTATTTTGGACTCTGGATCTGTTCATAGATGTTGTGGGAACAGATCCTCGGGGAGTGAGAATATGGTAATACACTGGTAAGTGGTAATGATAGCCTGAGGTTCAAATAGATGCCAGATGCAGGATAAAAGTACAATCAGAGGTTTAATGATGATTGGATGAATATACAGGAAAGTCTTGATATATGTATATATATATATATATACACACACTAGGAGCGTAGTACAAGGTGGGCGGAGCCACCGGCAATATCACATGCAATATGAACAATCAGCATATAGTTATATATGGTTTTGAATGCACAGCCCAGCAATAAGGTAGAAAGAATAAGGCAGCAGGTAAATGGTATCACAGTTGAGCAGCCCACATCAGAGGAGAGATTAACTGTCCAGGTAGCAGTATATGCACAATAGATGCGGCAGTAATCAGGAACCAAATAATGCCTTAATGCTTTCAATAATACATGAACAGTTCAGCCAGAGAAAAGAACAACAAGCAGCTTGATGATACGACCTGTGGAGTGTCATACAGCTGAGATAGTTGCAGCATGAGCTGAATAGTCTGTGGAATAGTACACAGCAGAGACAGTTGCAGTTTGATCTGTATGGTCTTTAACAGCAACACAATCAGCTTGATGATACGACCTGTGGAGTGTCATACAGCAGAGATAGTTGCAGCATGAGCTGAATAGTCTGTGGAGTAGTATACAGCAGAGACAGTTGCAGTTTGATCTGTATGGTCTTTAACAGCAACACAGCAAGGCACTGACGATCCAGGTGAGAGCTCACAGAGTAGGTAGGAACCTAATCAGACTGGTAACATGATCAACAGGCCCAGAGGAAAGAAAGGAAGTGCCTTTTCAAGTCTGGAGCCAACGCAGGAGCCAATAGGAATCTAATTAGAAGTAGACAGGTAATCAGTCTGCACCTGTGCAGATCAGAACTTGGAGGTTTGAAGTCTGTTAATGAGACACCTGTGAGTGTCTCAGTCTTTGTCTGTGGAAGCCAAATGAGCAGCGTGTGACACATTAGTATATATCAGGCAGGTCACAGATATATAACATTAGTATATATCAGGCAGGTCACAGATATATAACATTAGTAGGTATCAGGCAGGTCACAGATATATAATATTAGTATGTATCAGGCAGGACACAGATATATAACATTAGTATGTATCAGGCAGGTCACAGATATATAACATTAATATGTATCAGGCAGGTCACAGATATATAACATTAGTATGTATCAGGCAGGTCACAGATATATAACATTAGTATGTATCAGGCAGGTCACAGATATATAACATTAGTATGACCCAGGTATCAGGCAGGTCACAGATATATAACATTAGTATGACCCAGGTCACAGATATATAACATTAGTATGACCCAGGTATCAGGCAGGTCACAGATATATAACATTAGTATGTATCAGGCAGGTCACAGATATATAACATTAGTATATATCAGGCAGGTCACAGATATATAATATTAGTATGTATCAGGCAGGTCACAGATATATAACATTAGTATGACCCAGGTCACAGATATATAACGTTAGTATGACCCAGGTATCAGGCAGGTCACAGATATATAACATTAGTATGTATCAGGCAGGTCACAGATATATAACATTAGTATGTATCAGGCAGGTCACAGATATATAACATTAGTATGTATCAGGCAGGTCACAGATATATAACATTAGTATGTATCAGGCAGGTCACAGATATATAACATTAGTATGTATCAGGCAGGTCACAGATATATAACATTAGTATATATCAGGCAGGTCACAGATATATAACATTAGTATATATCAGGCAGGTCACAGATATATAATATTAGTCACAGATATATAACATTAGTAGGTATCAGGCAGGTTACAGATATATAATATTAGTCACAGATATATAACATTAGTATGACCCAGGTCACAGATATATAACATTAGTATGTATCAGGCAGGTCACAGATATATAACATTAGTATGTATCAGGCAGGTCACAGATATATAACATTAGTATGACCCAGGTATCAGGCAGGTCACAGATATATAACATTAGTATGTATCAGGCAGGTCACAGATATATAACATTAGTATGACCCAGGTCACAGATATATAAAATTAGTATGACCCAGGTATCAGGCAGGTCACAGATATATAACATTAGTATGTATCAGGCAGGTCACAGATATATAACATTAGTATGTATCAGGCAGGTCACAGATATATAACATTAGTATGTATCAGGCAGGTCACAGATATATAATATTAGTATGTATCAGGCAGGTCACAGATATATAACATTAGTATGTATCAGGCAGGTCACAGATATATAACATTAGTATGTATCAGGCAGGTCACAGATATATAACATTAGTATGTATCAGGCAGGTCACAGATATATAACATTAGTATGACCCAGGTATCAGGCAGGTCACAGATATATAACATTATTATGTATCAGGCAGGTCACAGATATATAACATTAGTATGACCCAGGTCACAGATATATAACATTAGTATGACCCAGGTATCAGGCAGGTCACAGATATATAACATTAGTATGTATCAGGCAGGTCACAGATATATAACATTAGTATGCATCAGGCAGGTCACAGATATATAACATTAGTATGTATCAGGCAGGTCACAGATATATAACATTAGTATGTATCAGGCAGGTCACAGATATATAACATTAGTATGTATCAGGCAGGTCACAGATATATAACATTAGTATATATCAGGCAGGTCACAGATATATAACATTAGTATGTATCAGGCAGGTCACAGATATATAACATTAGTATATATCAGGCAGGTCACAGATATATAACATTAGTATGTATCAGGCAGGTCACAGATATATAACATTAGTATGTATCAGGCAGGTCACAGATATATAACATTAGTATGTATCAGGCAGGTCACAGATATATAACATTAGTATGTATCAGGCAGGTCACAGATATATAACATTAGTATGACCCAGGTATCGGGCAGGTCACAGATATATAACATTAGTATGTATCAGGCAGGTCACAGATATATAACATTAGTATGACCCAGGTCACAGATATATAACATTAGTATGACCCAGGTATCAGGCAGGTCACAGATATATAACATTAGTAAGTATCAGGCAGGTCACAGATATATAACATTAGTATGTATCAGGCAGGTCACAGATATATAACATTAGTATGTATCAGGCAGGTCACAGATATATAACATTAGTATGACCCAGGTATCAGGCAGGTCACAGATATATAACATTAGTATGTATCAGGCAGGTCACAGATATATAACATTAGTATGTATCAGGCAGGTCACAGATATATAACATTAGTATGTATCAGGCAGGTCACAGATATATAACATTAGTATGTATCAGGCAGGTCACAGATATATAACATTAGTATGTATCAGGCAGGTCACAGATATATAACATTAGTATGTATCAGGCAGGTCACAGATATATAACATTAGTATGTATCAGGCAGGTCACAGATATATAACATTAGTATGACCCAAATCACAGATATATAACATTAGTATGACCCAGGTATCAGGCAGGTCACAGATATATAACATTAGTATGTATCAGGCAGGTCACAGATATATAACATTAGTATGTATCAGGCAGGTCACAGATATATAACATTAGTATATATCAGGCAGGTCACAGATATATAATATTAGTCACAGATATATAACATTAGTAAGTATCAGGCAGGTCACAGATATATAATATTAGTCACAGATATATAACATTAGTATGACCCAGGTCACAGATATATAACATTAGTATGTATCAGGCAGGTCACAGATGTATAACATTAGTATGTATCAGGCAGGTCACAGATATATAACATTAGTATGACCCAGGTATCAGGCAGGTCACAGATATATAACATTAGTATGTATCAGGCAGGTCACAGATATATAACATTAGTATGACCCAGGTCACAGATATATAACATTAGTATGACCCAGGTATCAGGCAGGTCACAGATATATAACATTAGTATGTATCAGGCAGGTCACAGATATATAACATTAGTATGTATCAGGCAGGTCACAGATATATAACATTAGTATGTATCAGGCAGGTCACAGATATATAACATTAGTATGTATCAGGCAGGTCACAGATATATAACATTAGTATGTATCAGGCAGGTCACAGATATATAACATTAGTATGTATCAGGCAGGTCACAGATATATAACATTAGTATGACCCAGGTCACAGATATATAACATTAGTATGACCCAGGTATCAGGCAGGTCACAGATATATAACATTAGTATGTATCAGGCAGGTCACAGATATATAACATTAGTATGTATCAGGCAGGTCACAGATATATAACATTAGTATGTATCAGGCAGGTCACAGATATATAACATTAGTATGTATCAGGCAGGTCACAGATATATAACATTAGTATGTATCAGGCAGGTCACAGATATATAACATTAGTATGTATCAGGCAGGTCACAGATATATAACATTAGTATGACCCAGGTCACAGATATATAACATTAGTATGACCCAGGTATCAGGCAGGTCACAGATATATAACATTAGTATGTATCAGGCAGGTCACAGATATATAACATTAGTATATATCAGGCAGGTCACAGATATATAATATTAGTATGTATCAGGCAGGTCACAGATATATAACATTAGTATGACCCAGGTCACAGATATATAACATTAGTATGACCCAGGTATCAGGCAGGTCACAGATATATAACATTAGTATGACCCAGGTCACAGATATATAACATTAGTATGACCCAGGTCACAGATATATAACATTAGTATGACCCAGGTATCAGGCAGGTCACAGATATATAACATTAGTATGTATCAGGCAGGTCACAGATATATAACATTAGTATGTATCAGGCAGGTCACAGATATATAACATTAGTATGTATCAGGCAGGTCACAGATATATAACATTATTATGTATCAGGCAGGTCACAGATATATAACATTAGTATGTATCAGGCAGGTCACAGATATATAACATTAGTATATATCAGGCAGGTCACAGATATATAACATTAGTATGTATCAGGCAGGTCACAGATATAAAACATTAGTATATATCAGGCAGGTCACAGATATATAACATTAGTATATATCAGGCAGGTCACAGATATATAACATTAGTATATATCAGGCAGGTCACAGATATATAATATTAGTATGTATCAGGCAGGTCACAGATATATAACATTAGTATGACCCAGGTCACAGATATATAACATTAGTATGACCCAGGTATCAGGCAGGTCACAGATATATAACATTAGTATGTATCAGGCAGGTCACAGATATATAACATTAGTATGTATCAGGCAGGTCACAGATATATAACATTAGTATGTATCAGGCAGGTCACAGATATATAACATTAGTATGTATCAGGCAGGTCACAGATATATAACATTAGTATATATCAGGCAGGTGTCACTCACCGGACTGTGAGTGCTTCTTCCCGGACATTTAGGAACCGTGGTCGTCCTCCATCCTGAGGGACTGCGCACGCGCAGCCCTTTCTAATCCTTCAGTGTATGTTCCTTTAACTTAATTGGCAGATCAGGCAACACTCCCTATATTAAGCACCTGTGGTCAATACCACGTTGCCTGATCTTGGAGTCTCATTCCCCATGAGTCTCTGAAGGTGTTCCTGTGTTTCCTCGTGTATTCAGCGCTGCTGATTCCTGTGGTTTCCAAACCACTTCTACCTCTGTGGTTTCCAAACCACTCCTACTACTGTGGTTCCCATACCACTTCTACCATCCTGTGTATCATCGTGACTGTTAGCTGATTCCTATCCGCTGCCTGATCTGCCAATTGAGTTAAAGGGACATACACTGAAGTATAGGAAAGGGCTGCGCATGCGCAGACCCTCAGGACCCTCAGGATGGCGGACGGCCACGGTTCCTAAATGTCCGAGAAGAGGCACTCACGGTCCGGTGAGTGACAGTACCCCCCCTTTTAAAGGTGGGCACAGAACGCCTGGAACCGGGCTTGTCCGGATTTTTGGCATAAAACTTCTTCAAAAGGGCAGGAGCATTAAGATCTTCAGCCTTGATCCAAGAGCGCTCCTCAGGACCAAAGCCCTTCCAATGAACGAGGAAATGAAGGCCTCCTCGCGAAATTTTTGCGTCTAGCACCTCAGTAATCTCGAAATCCTCCTCCTGATGGACTTGAACTGGCTGCGGAGCTGAGGGAGGAGTTGAGAAACGGTTGATAATAAGAGGTTTGAGCAAGGATACGTGGAAGGCATTAGAAATCCGAAGATTCTTAGGAAGAAGAAGTTTCACACATACTGGATTGATTACTTGAATGATCCTATATGGACCAATAAAACGAGGGGCGAATTTCATGGATGGAACCTTCAAACGAATATTTTTGGTGGATAACCAGACACGATCTCCAATTTTTAGTGGGGGAATAGCCCGCCTCTTCTTATCTGCGAAAGATTTATATTTGATAGATGTCTTCTTTAAACAGGTTTTGACCTGAGACCAGATATTTTTAAAGGTCTGACAAACAGTTTCCACCGCAGGAACTTGGGTGGGCGGGAGGGCAGGAAATTCCGGAAAAGACGGATGGTGACCGTAGACCACAAAAAATGGAGTTTTGGATGATGACTCATGGTACATGTTGTTATGGGCGAATTCAGCCCAAGGAAGCAACTCTACCCAGTTGTCTTGATTGGCTGATGAAAACATTCTTATAAAAGTCTCAAGATCTTGATTGACACGTTCAGTTTGTCCGTTAGATTGCGGATGGTAAGAAGATGAGAGTGCTAATCATATGCCCAAGGTTTTACAAAGGGCTCGCCAGAATCTGGAAACGAATTGTACTCCTCTATCAGACACAATCTCAGACGGACATCCATGGATACAGAAGATCTCTTTAATGAAATGTTCAGCCAGGATGGACGAGGAAGGCAAACCAGGCAGAGGGATGAAATGAGCCATCTTCGAAAATCTGTCCACCACCACCCAAATAGTGTTATGATTCTTACTAGGTGGTAAGTCAGTAACGAAATCCATACTAATATGGGTCCATGGTTTGGACGGAATGGGTAGTGGTCGTAGCAACCCTGCTGGAGTTCTACGGGAGGATTTGAACTGAGAACATAGTTCGCAGGAAGCAATGAACTCTTTGACGTCTCTCCTCATTGAAGGCCACCAGTAACTTCGAGAGAGGATCTCAAAGGTCTTGTGTTCACCGGCGTGTCCAGAAAAACGAGAGGCATGGAACCACGAAAGGATTTTCCTCCTTAGAGTAGGAGGCACGAGGGTCTTCCCAAATGGTAGCGTTTTGGTGGATGAAGCAGCCAGTGAGATACATTTGGGATCTAGAATGGTATGGTTGGAACCCTCTTCTATCTCAGAGGACGTCACAAAGGCTCTAGATAAAGCATCAGCTTTTTTGTTCTTGGCAGCTGGTTTGAAGGTAATTATTAATTCAAAACGGGAAAAGAAAAGAGACCATCTTGCTTGACGAGGGTTCAAGCATTGGGCAGACTGGAGATATGACAAGTTCTTATGATCCGTGAAGATCGTCACCGGATGGCGAGCTCCCTCCAATAAGTATCTCCATTCCTCTAATGCGGCTTTGATAGCCAGTAATTCCTTGTCCCCGATGGTATAATTCTTCTCTGCGGGCAGGAGACCCCGAGAATAGAAGGCACAAGGATGGAACTTTTGCTGTTCAGAGCGTTGGGAGAGAATAGCTCCTAAGCCCACATTAGAGGCATCTACTTGTAGAAAGAAGGGGAGTGTCACATCAGGCTGTCGAAGGATTGGAGCCGAAGAGAAGGACTCTTTTAGTGTTTGAAAGGCTTGAAGAGCCTCAGGTGACCATTGCTTAGGATTAGCCCCTTTTCGAGTCAGGGCCACAATAGGAGATGCAATGGAGGAAAAGTCTTGAATGAAGCGTCTATAGTAATTGGCAAAACCTAAAAAACGCTGGATAGCACGAAGAGTAGTTGGCTGGGGCCAATGTAGTACAGCACTCACTTTGTCTGGATCCATCTTCAGGCCAACTCCGGAAACTATATACCCCAAGAATGGAATCTGGGGTAATTCGAATGAACATTTTTCTAATTTACAGAACAATGAATTTTCCCGTAGTCTGGAGAGGACTTCTGCCACATGTAGGTGGTGAGAAGGCAGGTCCTGTGAAAAGATCAATATGTCGTCCAGGTAGACGACGACACATACATATAATAAGTCCCGAAAGATCTCATTGATGAAGCCTTGAAAAACAGCGGGGGCATTACACAGCCCGAAAGGCATTACCAGATATTCGTAATGCCCGTCTCTGGTGTTAAACGCTGTCTTCCATTCGTCACCGGAACGGATTCTGATTAAATTATAGGCACCACGAAGATCCAGCTTAGTAAAGATACGGGCTCCCTTGATGCGATCGAATAGCTCAGTGATCAGCGGAATGGGATACCGATTCTTGATAGTAATGGCATTGAGTCCACGAAAATCTATGCAAGGGCGTAATGATCCATCCTTCTTTTTGACGAAGAAGAACCCAGCTCCAGCGGGCGAGGTGGAAGGTCGAATGAACCCACGCTGGAGGTTCTCCTGTATATACTCAGAAGTAGCTTGAGTCTCAGGTAACGAGAGTGGATAGACCCGGCCTCTGGGGGGAGTCTTGCCAGGAAGAAGGTCGATCGGACAATCCCAAGAACGATGAGGAGGAAGACGTTCAGACTGAGCTTTATCAAAAACATCGGTAAATGAAGCATATTGAGGAGGGAGTCCCGATGAGGTAGATGAGATGGAAGATTGCTGTACTTTGAGAGGAATGACTTGGGAAAGGCAATGATGGTGACATTCAGACCCCCAAGACGTGACTTGAGGGGTGCGCCAGTCAATCTGGGGAGAGTGACACTGAAGCCATGGAAGGCCTAAGACAATCGGACTTGTTGTAACAGGAAGGATTAAAAACGATATTTCTTCATGATGCAGGGCACCAATCTGAAGGGTTACTGGAGACGTACTCTGGGTGATGAGACCATTGATGAGACGTGATCCATCGATAGCCGTCACAGTAATGGGAGTTTTTAAGGTAATCACTGGTAGAGACCATTGCTTTACTAATGATTTGGAAATGAAATTTCCTGCTGCTCCGGAATCAATCAATGCCTGTGACTCAAAGGTTTTAGTAGCAAAGGAAATTGTAACATCAAAAGTGCAGATTTTAGATTTCATAGAAGATGGAGAGGACTCCAGGGACCCTAACTTCACCTCTCCAGAACTAGTTAGGGCCTGGCATTTCCCGATCTCTTAGGGCAGGAGCTGAGAACATGAGTGGAATCAGCACAATAGATACAGAGTCTATTCTTGACTCTTCGTTTCCTCTCCTCAGAAGATAATTTGGAACGTCCTATCTCCATGGGAATCACAGTGGGTGACACTGGACGAAATTGAGAGTTAGAACGAAGAGGTGCTTTAGCAGAAGTCGTTTTCTCAGCCTCTCTTTCACGAAATCTCATATCAACACGATGGCATAGAGAGATCAAATCCTCAAGTGACGAAGGAAGCTCCTGAGTAGTCAGTGCATCTTTAATTTTATCGGAGAGCCCCTGCCAGAAGGCGGCAACTAGGGCTTCAGTGTTCCACTGAAGTTCAGAGGCTAAGATCCTAAATTGAATGACGTACTGGCCTACTGTATGAGATCCTTGTCGCAGACGGAGGATGCTGGAAGCAGCGGAGGTCACACGACCTGGTTCATCGAACACACTTCGGAATGTAGAAATGAATTTGGCACTATCTTGTAGTATTGGATCGTGTCTCTCCCACAGAGGGGAGGCCCAAGCCAGGGCTTGTCCTGAAAACAAAGAGATAAGATAGGCCACTCTGGAACGATGGGTAGAAAAATTTTGAGGTTGGAGCTCAAAATGGACTGAACATTGGTTGAGGAAACCCCTACAAGTTTTGGGGTCTCCATCGTACTTTGACGGAGTAGGCAGGTGAAGCGTGGAAGCTGTAGACACCTGGGATGGCAATGGGGAAACGGAGGAAAGCACAGGAGCCTCAGTAGTAGCTGTCATAGTCTGTCCAGATGTTCCTTGGGAGGTTAATGACTGATAACACTGAAGTAACAGCTGTTGGCGGGCATCCTGTTGCTCCACACGGCTAACCAGATGCTGCAGCATCTCTTTGGCAGTAGGTTCCGTATCTGGGTCTGTCATGGCCTGATCTTACTGTCATGGGCACTAGGAGTCTTTACCCAGGGATCACCAGGTGGTAGGCTTACCAGAGCAATGTAGATGGTAATAGGGTACTCTGGTAGCTGGGTGATCACGGAACAGGAAATGGTAACTGATGAGATGCTCAGGAAAGTCTATGACTAGCAGCACTGGTAATATGGAGGTAAATATACACGAGGAACTGTATGGACAAGGGCACGTGAAGGTAGTCAGTGGTCTGCGATAGCAAGTTGTACCACTGCTATGTGAGAGGATACTGGAACAGGTGATACAGGAAACAGGGATCAGTGGTCTGTCATGAGCAAGTTGTACCACTGAATATATATGTGAGGAGGTGCACGGGGAGAGACTGCAACACAGGATATACACAGACACCTTATACACGATCCACAGTAATATGCACAATATATATATATAAATGACTGAGCAGGTCTGCAAATCTAGAAAGTCACTTGAAATAGTCCAGCACAAGATAACACAGTCAATGATGGCAAAAGACTCAGCGGATAGCAGACTCCAGAGAGAACCAAACACAGTCCAGCAAGATATGCAATACACCAGGACAGTCAATGAGAAGTATGCATACCGTGGTTCAGAAGCAGGCAGTCAGATAGGAGTGCAGCGATACCTGAGCGGCAGGAGGCCGACTGGATGAGAAGTCCCTGGAAGGATGATGCAGCGGTCTAGTAGGTGCAGCGCACAGGTAAGTAAACCAACAGGGACACGAATCCACAGGAATCAGTAACACGTGGAACTGGACTCATAGAGGACCCAGGAGAATGGAGATTATCCAGCAGAGGAGTAGTTGTAGAGATACGAATCCAATGCTGACAGGAGGGTAGAGACCAGCGGGACACGTGAAGGCGTGGAGAGCGGATCAGCAGGAGATGGACGATAGCGCTGACAGCAGCAGCAGGACTCTGCGCCCACGGAGGTAACCAGGGGCAACCAACAGGACCCACAGTGATGGAACACGGGATGGCAGAGTAGACCAGGAGCTGTAGATCCAGAAGTGTAGCGGATGGCAACGTGAGCAGTAGACTGGAAACACAGGAGAGCTGAGATGAGGCGGCAATGCACAGGGGCAGCGGATAGGAATCAGCTAACAGTCACGATGATGAACCCAGGCGAGTTGCAAGCTGGAGACTGTAGTGCACGGAAGCAGCGGATAGGAATCAGCAAACAGTCACGATGATACAGTTGATGGTAGAAGTGGTATGGGAACCACAGTAGTAGAAGTGGTTTGGAAACCACAGAGATAGAAGTGGTTTGGAAACCACAGGAATCAGCAGCGCTGAATACACGAGGAATACAGGAACACCTTCAGAGACTCATGGGGAATGAGACTCCAAGATCAGGCCACGTGGTGTTGACCACAGGTGCTTAATATAGGGAGTGTTGCCTGATCTGCCAATTGAGTTAAAGGGACATACACTGAAGTATAGGAAAGGGCTGCGCATGCGCAGACCCTCAGGATGGCGGACGGCCACGGTTCCTAAATGTCCGAGAAGAGGCACTCACGGTCCGGTGAGTGACACTGGCGCACTCCTCAAGTTACGTCTTGGGGGTCTGAATGTCACCATCGTTGCCTTTCCCAAGTTATTCCTCTTAAAGTACAGCAATCTTCCATCTCATCTTCCTCACCGGGACTCCCTCCTCAGTATGCTTCATTTGCCGATGTGTTTGATAAAGCTCAGTCTGAACGTCTTCCTCCTCATCGTTCTTGGGATTGTCCGATCGACCTTCTACCTGGCAAGACTCCTCCCAGGGGTCGGGTCTATCCACTCTCGTTACTTGAAACTCAAGCCACATCTGAGTACATACAGGAGAATCTCCAGCGTGGGTTTATTTGACCTTCCACCTCTCCCGCTGGAGCTGGGTTCTTCTTCGTCAAAAAGAAGGATGGATCACTACGCCCTTGCATAGATTTTCGTGGACTCAATGCCATTACTATCAAGAATCGGTATCCCATTCCGCTGATCACTGAGCTATTCGATCGCATCAAGGGAGCTCGGATCTTTACTAAGTTGGATCTTCGTGGTGCCTACAATTTAATCAGAATCCGTTCCGGTGACGAATGGAAGACAGCGTTCAACACCAGAGATGGGCATTATGAATATCTAGTAATGCCTTTCGGGCTGTGTAATGCCCCCGCTGTTTTCCAAGGCTTCATCAATGAGATCTTTCGGGACTTATTATATATATGTGTCGTTGTCTACCTGGACGACATATTGATCTTTTCACAGGACCTGCCTTCTCATCACCAACATGTGGCAGAGGTCCTCTCCAGACTACGGAAAAATTCATTGTTCTGTAAATTAGAAAAATGTTCATTCGAGTTGCCCCAGATTCCATTCTTGGGGTATATAGTTTCCGGAGTTGGCCTGAAGATGGATCCAGACAAGGTGAATGCTGTATTACATTGGCCCCAGCCAACTACTCTTCGTGCTATCCAGCATTTTTTAGGTTTTGCCAATTACTATAGACGCTTCATTCAAGACTTTTCATCCATTGCATCTCCTATTGTGGCCCTGACTCGGAAAGGGGCTAATACTAAGCAATGGTCATCTGAGGCTCTCCAAGCCTTTCAAATTCTCAAAGAGTCCTTCTCTTCGGCTCCCATTCTTCGACAGCCTGATGTGACACTCCCCTTCTTCCTAGAAGTAGATGCCTCTAATGTGGGCTTAGGAGCCATTCTCTCCCAACGCTCGGAGCAACAAAAATTCCATCCTTGTGCCTTCTACTCTCGGGGTCTTCTGCCCGCAGAGAAAAATTATACAATCGGGGACAAGGAGTTGCTGGCCATCAAAGCTGCATTAGAGGAATGGAGATACTTGTTGGAAGGAGCTCGCCATCCGGTGACGATCTTCACGGATCATAAAAACTTGTCATATCTACAATCTGCCCAATGCTTGAACCCTCGTCAAGCAAGATGGTCTCTTTTCTTTTCCCGTTTTGAATTAATTATAACCTTCAAATCCTCCCGCAGAGCTCCAGCAGGGTTGCTGCGACCACTACCCATTCCGTCCAAGCCTTGGACCCATATTAGTATGGATTTCGTTACTGATTTGCCACCAAGTAAGAATCATAATACTATTTGGGTGGTGGTAGACAGATTTTCGAAGATGGCTCATTTCGTCCCTCTGTCTGGTTTGCCTTCCTCGTCTACTCTGGCTGAACATTTCATTAAAGAAATCTTCCGTATCCATGGATGTCCGTCTGAGATTGTGTCAGATAGAGGAGTACAATTCGTTTCCAGATTCTGGCGGGCCCTTTGTAAAACCTTGGGCATACGATTAGCACTCTCATCTTCTTACCATCCGCAATCTAACGGACAAACTGAACGAGTCAATCAAGATCTTGAGACTTTTATAAGGATGTTCTCATCAGCCAATCAAGACAACTGGGTAGAATTGCTTCCTTGGGCTGAATTCGCCCATAACAACATGTACCATGAGTCATCATCCAAAACTCCATTCTTTGTAGTCTACGGTCACCATCCGTCTTTTCCGGAATTTCCTGCCCTCTCGCCCACCCAAGTTCCTGCTGTGGAGACTGCGTGTCAGACCTTCAAAAATATCTGGTCTCAGGTCAAAACCTGTTTAAAGAAGACATCTAACAAATATAAGTCTTTCGCAGATAAGAAGAGGCGGGCTATTCCACCACTAAAAATTGGAGATCGTGTCTGGTTATCTACCAAAAATATTCGTTTGAAGGTTCCATCTATGAAATTCGCCCCTCGTTTTATTGGTCCATATAGGATCATTCAAGTAATCAATCCAGTGTGTGTTAAACTTCTTCTTCCTAAGAATCTTCGGATTTCCAATGCCTTCCATGTATCCTTGCTCAAACCTCTCATCATCAACCGTTTCTCGACTCCTCCCTCAGCACCTCAGCCAGTTCAAGTTCATCAGGAGGAGGATTTCGAGATTACTGAGGTATTGGATGCAAAAATTTCGCGAGGAGTTCTCCGTTTCCTCGTTCATTGGAAGGGCTTTGGTCCTGAAGAGCGCTCATGGATCAAAGCTGAAGATCTTAATGCTCCTGCCCTTTTGAAGAAGTTTTATTCCAAAAATCCGGACAAGCCCGGTTCCAGGCGTTCTGTGCCCACCTTTAAAAGGGGGGGTACTGTCACTCACCGGACTGTGAGTGCTTCTTCCCGGACATTTAGGAACCGTGGTCGTCCTCCATCCTGAGGGACTGCGCACGCGCAGCCCTTTCTAATCCTTCAGTGTATGTTCCTTTAACTTAATTGGCAGATCAGGCAACACTCCCTATATTTAGCACCTGTGGTCAATACCACGTTGCCTGATCTTGGAGTCTCATTCCCCATGAGTCTCTGAAGGTGTTCCTGTGTTTCCTCGTGTATTCAGCGCTGCTGATTCCTGTGGTTTCCAAACCACTTCTACCTCTGTGGTTTCCAAACCACTCCTACTACTGTGGTTCCCATACCACTTCTACCATCCTGTGTATCATCGTGACTGTTAGCTGATTCCTATCCGCTGCCTCCGTGCACTACAGTCTTCAAGCCACTTCAACTCTACCATCTATCATTGTGACTGTTAGCTGATTCCTATCCGCTGCTTCCATGCACTACAGTCTACAATCCACATCCACTCACCTGTGCATCATCGTGATTGTTAGCTGATTCCTATCCGCTGCCTCCGTGCACTACAGTCTTCAACCTGCAACTCGTCTGTGTTTCATCGTGTCTGTTTGGCTGATTCCTATCCGCTGCCTCTGTGCGCTTCAGTCTTCAGCTCATCTCAACTCTCCCGTGTTTCCTCGAGACTGCTGCTGCTATTGCTATCCACTACTCTCTGGGATCAACAGTTTCAGCTCAACTCTGCTCTCCCGTGTCCCATCGTTACTGCACCTGCTGGTTGCTATTGGCTACCTCCGTGTGTCCGCAGAGTCCTGCTGCTGCTACTCTCAGCTCTACTCGTCCATCTACTGCTGATCCGCTCTCCACGCTTTCCTGTGTTCCCGCTGGTCTCTACCCGCCTGTCAGCATTGGATTCGTGTCTCACCATTTACCCCTCTGCTTGACCATCACCATTCTCCAGGCTCCTCCAGGAGTCCAGTTCCACGCTCTACTGATTCCTGTGTATTTGTGTCCCTGTTGGTCTACTTACCTGTGCGCTGCACCTACTAGACCACCGCTTCATCTATCCAGGGACTTCTCATCCTGCCGGCCTCCTGCCGCTCAGGTATCTCTGCACTCCTGTCTGACTGCCTGCTTCTGAACCACGGTATGCATACTTCTCATTGACTGTGCTGGTGTATTGCATATCTTGCTGGACTGTGTTGGTTCTCCTCTGGAGTTTGCTATCCGCTGAGTCTATTGCCATCATTGACTGTGTTATCTTGTGCCGGATTACTTCAAGAGACTTTCTATAATTGCAGTGCTGTTCAGTCATTTATATATATTGTGCATATTACTGTGGATCGAGTTTAAGGTGCCCGTGTATATCCTGTGTTGCAGTCTCTCCCCGTGCACCTCCTCACATATATATTCAGTGGTACAACTTGCTAGAAGCAGACCACTGATCCCTGTTTCCTGTATCACCTGTTCCAGTATCCTCTCACATAGCAGTGGTACAACTTGCTATTGCAGACCACTGACTCCCCGGATACCTCCACTTGGATTCCATTCCTTCACTCAGACAGCGGTACAACTTGCTATCCGCAGACCGCTGACTCTCATCACCTCCTCGTTTCTGTTGGACATTCCTCCTCACTATAGCAGTGGTACAACTTGCTACCGCAGACCACTGACTACCTTCACGCGTCCTTTGTCCATACAGTTCCTCGTGTATTATTACCTCCATATTACCAGTGCTGCTAGTCATAGACTTTCCTGAGCATCTCATCATCTGCTATTTCCTGTTCCGTGATCACCCTGCTACCAGAGTACCATATTACCACCTATACTGCTCTGGTAAGCCCATCACCTGGTGATCCCTGGGCAAAGACTCCTAGTGCCCGTGGCAGCAGGTCACAGATATATAACATTAGTATATATCAGGCAGGTCACAGATATGTAATATTAGTCACAGATATATAACATTAGTATGACCCAGGTCACAGATATATAACATTAGTATGTATCAGGCAGGTCACAGATATATAACATTAGTATGTATCAGGCAGGTCACAGATATATAACATTAGTATGTATCAGGCAGGTCACAGATATATAACATTAGTATGTATCAGGCAGGTCACAGATATAGAACATTAGTATGTATCAGGCAGGTCACAGATATATAACATTAGTATGTATCAGGCAGGTCACAGATATATAACATTAGTATGTAT
This sequence comes from Mixophyes australis, assembly GCA_036250195.1. Taxonomy (NCBI): domain Eukaryota; kingdom Metazoa; phylum Chordata; class Amphibia; order Anura; family Limnodynastidae; genus Mixophyes; species Mixophyes australis. The sequence continues at coordinate 92,549,082 of JAVHZZ010000012.1, forward strand.
CAGGCAGGTCACAGATATATAACATTAGTATGTATCAGGCAGGTCACAGATATATAACATTAGTATGTATCAGGCAGGTCACAGATATATAACATTAGTATGTATCAGGCAGGTCACAGATATATAACATTAGTATGTATCAGGCAGGTCACAGATATATAACATTAGTATGACCCAGGTCACAGATATATAACATTAGTATGACCCAGGTCACAGATATATAACATTAGTATGTATCAGGCAGGTCACAGATATATAACATTAGTATGTATCAGGCAGGTCACAGATATATAACATTAGTATGTATCAGGCAGGTCACAGATATATAACATTAATATGTATCAGGCAGGTCACAGATATATAACATTAGTATGTATCAGGCAGGTCACAGATATATAACATTAGTATGTATCAGGCAGGTCACAGATATATAACATTAGTATGTATCAGGCAGGTCACAGATATATAACATTAGTATGTATCAGGCAGGTCACAGATATATAACATTAGTATGTATCAGGCAGGTCACAGATATATAACATTAGTATGTATTAGGCAGGTCACAGATATATAACATTAGTATGTATCAGGCAGGTCACAGATATATAACATTAGTATGACCCAGGTATCAGGCAGGTCACAGATATATAACATTAGTATGTATCAGGCAGGTCACAGATATATAACATTAGTATGACCCAGGTCACATATATATAACATTAGTATGACCCAGGTATCAGGCAGGTCACAGATATATAACATTAGTATGTATCAGGCAGGTCACAGATATATAACATTAGTATGTATCAGGCAGGTCATAGATATATAACATTATTATGTATCAGGCAGGTCACAGATATATAACATTAGTATGTATCAGGCAGGTCACAGATATATAACATTAGTATATATCAGGCAGGTCACAGATATATAACATTAGTATGTGTCAGGCAGGTCACAGATATATAACATTAGTATATATCAGGCAGGTCACAGATATATAACATTAGTATATATCAGGCAGGTCACAGATATATAACATTAGTATGTATCAGGCAGGTCACAGATATATAACATTAGTATATATCAGGCAGGTCACAGATATATAACATTAGTATGTATCAGGCAGGTCACAGATATATAACATTAGTATGACCCCGGTCACAGATATATAACATTAGTATGACCCAGGTATCAGGCAGGTCACAGATATATAACATTAGTATGTATCAGGCAGGTCACAGATATATAACATTAGTATATATCAGGCATGTCACAGATATATAATATTAGTATGTATCAGGCAGGTCACAGATATATAACATTAGTATGACCCAGGTCACAGATATATAACATTAGTATGACCCAGGTATCAGGCAGGTCACAGATATATAACATTAGTATGTATCAGGCAGGTCACAGATATATAACATTAGTATGTATCAGGCAGGTCACAGATATATAACATTAGTATGACCCAGGTCACAGATATATAACATTAGTATGTATCAGGCAGGTCACAGATATATAACATTAGTATGTATCAGGCAGGTCACAGATATATAACATTAGTATATATCAGGCAGGTGTCACTCACCGGACTGTGAGTGCTTCTTCCCGGACATTTAGGAACCGTGGTCGTCCTCCATCCTGAGGGACTGCGCACGCGCAGCCCTTTCTAATCCTTCAGTGTATGTTCCTTTAACTTAATTGGCAGATCAGGCAACACTCCCTATATTTAGCACCTGTGGTCAATACCACGTTGCCTGATCTTGGAGTCTCATTCCCCATGAGTCTCTGAAGGTGTTCCTGTGTTTCCTCGTGTATTCAGCGCTGCTGATTCCTGTGGTTTCCAAACCACTTCTACCTCTGTGGTTTCCAAACCACTCCTACTACTGTGGTACCCATACCACTTCTACCATCCTGTGTATCATCGTGACTGTTAGCTGATTCCTATCCGCTGCCTCCGTGCACTACAGTCTTCAAGCCACTTCAACTCTACCATCTATCATTGTGACTGTTAGCTGATTCCTATCCGCTGCTTCCGTGCACTACAGTCTACAATCCACATCCACTCACCTGTGCATCATCGTGACTGTTAGCTGATTCCTATCCGCTGCCTCCGTGCACTACAGTCTTCAACCTGCAACTCGTCTGTGTTTCATCGTGTCTGTTTGGCTGATTCCTATCCGCTGCCTCTGTGCGCTTCAGTCTTCAGCTCATCTCAACTCTCCCGTGTTTCCTCGAGACTGCTGCTGCTATTGCTATCCACTACTCTCTGTGATCAACAGTTCCAGCTCAACTCTGCTCTCCCGTGTCCCATCGTTACTGCACCTGCTGGTTGCTATTGGCTACCTCCGTGTGTCCGCAGAGTCCTGCTGCTGCTACTCTCAGCTCTACTCGTCCATCTACTGCTGATCCGCTCTCCACGCTTTCCTGTGTTCCCGCTGGTCTCTACCCGCCTGTCAGCATTGGATTCGTGTCTCACCATTTACCCCTCTGCTAGACCATCACCATTCTCCAGGCTCCTCCAGGAGTCCAGTTCCACGCTCTACTGATTCCTGTGTATTTGTGTCCCTGTTGGTCTACTTACCTGTGCGCTGCACCTACTAGACCACCGCTTCATCTATCCAGGGACTTCTCATCCTGCCGGCCTCCTGCCGCTCAGGTATCTCTGCACTCCTGTCTGACTGCCTGCTTCTGAACCACGGTATGCATACTTCTCATTGACTGTGCTGGTGTATTGCATATCTTGCTGGACTGTGTTGGTTCTCCTCTGGAGTTTGCTATCCGCTGAGTCTATTGCCATCATTGACTGTGTTATCTTGTGCCGGATTACTTCAAGAGACTTTCTATAATTGCAGTGCTGTTCAGTCATTTATATATATTGTGCATATTACTGTGGATCGAGTTTAAGGTGCCCGTGTATATCCTGTGTTGCAGTCTCTCCCCGTGCACCTCCTCACATATATATTCAGTGGTACAACTTGCTAGAAGCAGACCACTGATCCCTGTTTCCTGTATCACCTGTTCCAGTATCCTCTCACATAGCAGTGGTACAACTTGCTATCCGCAGACCACTGACTCCCCGGATACCTCCACTTGGATTCCATTCCTTCACTCAGACAGCGGTACAACTTGCTATCCGCAGACCGCTGACTCTCATCACCTCCTCGTTTCTGTTGGACATTCCTCCTCACTATAGCAGTGGTACAACTTGCTACCGCAGACCACTGACTACCTTCACGCGTCCTTTGTCCATACAGTTCCTCGTGTATATTTACCTCCATATTACCAGTGCTGCTAGTCAGCACTGGTAATATGGAGGTAAATATACACAAGGAACTGTATGGACAAGGGCACGTGGAGGTAGTCAGTGGTCTGCGATAGCAAGTTGTACCCCTGCTATAGTGAGGAGGAATGTCCAACAGAGACAAGGAGGTGATGAGAGTCAGCGGTCTGCGGATAGCAAGTTGTACCGCTGTCTGAGTGAAGGAATGGAATCCAAGTGGAGGTATCCGGGTAGTCAGTGGTCTGCGGTAGCAAGTTGTACCACTGCTATGTGAGAGGATACTGGAACAGGTGATACAGGAAACAGGGATCAGTGGTCTGTCATGAGCAAGTTGTACCACTGAATATATATGTGAGGAGGTGCACGGGGAGAGACTGCAACACAGGATATACACAGGCACCTTATACACGATCCACAGTAATATGCACAATATATATATATAAATGACTGAGCAGGTCTGCAAATCTAGAAAGTCACTTGAAATAGTCCAGCACAAGATAACACAGTCAATGATGGCAATAGACTCAGCGGATAGCAAACTCCAGAGGAGAACCAACACAGTCCAGCAAGATATGCAATACACCAGCACAGTCAATGAGAAGTATGCATACCGTGGTTCAGAAGCAGGCAGTCAGATAGGAGTGCAGCGATACCTGAGCGGCAGGAGGCCGACTGGATGAGAAGTCCCTGGAAGGGTGAGGCAGCGGTCTAGTAGGTGCAGCGCACAGGTAAGTAAACCAACAGGGACTCGAATCCACAGGAATCAGTAACACGTGGAACTGGACTCATAGAGGACCCAGGAGAATGGAGATGATCCAGCAGAGGAGTAGTTGTAGAGATACGAATCCAATGCTGATAGGAGGGTAGAGACCAGCGGAACACGTGAAGGCGTGGAGAGCGGATCAGCAGGAGATGGACGATAGCGCTGACAGCAGCAGCAGGACTCTGCGCCCACGGAGGTAACCAGGGGCAACCAACAGGACCCACAGTGATGGAACACGGGATGGCAGAGTAGACCAGGAGCTGTAGATCCAGAAGTGTAGCGGATGGCAACGTGAGCAGTAGACTGGAAACACAGGAGAGCTGAGATGAGGCGGCAATGCACAGGGGCAGCGGATAGGAATCAGCTAACAGTCACGATGATGAACACAGGCGAGTTGCAAGCTGGAGACTGTAGTGCACGGAGGCAGCGGATAGGAATCAGCTAACAGTCACGATGATGAACACAGGCGAGTTGCAAGCTGGAGACTGTAGTGCACGGAGGCAGCGGATAGGAATCAGCTCAGGAACTTGATGATGATCAGGTGAGTGGATGAGAAGTGAAGGCTGGAGTGCACGGAGGCAGCAGATAGGAATCAGCAAACAGCCACAATGATAATAATAGCGTTGAAGTGTTTAGAAGACTGTAGTGCACGGAGGCAGCGGATAGGAATCAGCAAACAGTCATGATGATACAGTTGATGGTAGAAGTGGTATGGGAACCACAGTAGTAGAAGTGGTTTGGAAACCACAGGAATCAGCAGCGCTGAATACACGAGGAATACAGGAACACCTTCAGAGACTCATGGGGAATGAGACTCCAAGATCAGGCAACGTGGTGTTGACCACAGGTGCTTAATATAGGGAGTGTTGCCTGATCTGCCAATTGAGTTAAAGGGACATACACTGAAGTATAGGAAAGGGCTGCGCATGCGCAGACCCTCAGGATGGAGGACGGCCACGGTTCCTAAATGTCCGGGAAGAAGCACTCACAGTCCAGGGAGTGACAGATATATAATATTAGTCACAGATATATAACATTAGTAGGTATCAGGCAGGTCACAGATATATAATATTAGTCACAGATATATAACATTAGTATGACCCAGGTCACAGATATATAACATTAGTATGTATCAGGCAGGTCACAGATATATAACATTAGTATGTATCAGGCAGGTCACAGATATATAACATTAGTATGACCCAGGTATCAGGCAGGTCACAGATATATAATATTAGTCACAGATATATAACATTAGTAGGTATCAGGCAGGTCACAGATATATAATATTAGTCACAGATATATAACATTAGTATGACCCAGGTCACAGATATATAACATTAGTATGTATCAGGCAGGTCACAGATATATAACATTAGTATGTATCAGGCAGGTCACAGATATATAACATTAGTATGACCCAGGTATCAGGCAGGTCACAGATATATAATATTAGTCACAGATATATAACATTAGTAGGTATCAGGCAGGTCACAGATATATAATATTAGTCACAGATATATAACATTAGTATGACCCAGGTCACAGATATATAACATTAGTATGTATCAGGCAGGTCACAGATATATAACATTAGTATGTATCAGGCAGGTCACAGATATATAACATTAGTATGACCCAGGTCACAGATATATAACATTAGTATGACCCAGGTATCAGGCAGGTCACAGATATATAACATTAGTATGTATCAGGCAGGTCACAGATATATAACATTAGTATGTATCAGGCAGGTCACAGATATATAACATTAGTATGTATCAGGCAGGTCACAGATATACAACATTAGTATGTATCAGGCAGGTCACAGATATATAACATTAGCATGTATCAGGCAGGTCACAGATATATAACATTAGTATGTATCAGGCAGGTCACAGATATATAACATTAGTATGTATCAGGCAGGTCACAGATAAATAACATTAGTATGTATCAGGCAGGTCACAGATATATAACATTAGTATGACCCAGGTATCAGGCAGGTCACAGATATATAACATTAGTATGTATCAGGCAGGTCACAGATATATAACATTAGTATGACCCAGGTCACAGATATATAACATTAGTATGACCCAGGTATCAGGCAGGTCACAGATATATAACATTAGTATGTATCAGGCAGGTCACAGATATATAACATTAGTATGTATCAGGCAGGTCACAGATATATAACATTAGTATGTATCAGGCAGATCACAGATATATAACATTAGTATGTATTAGGCAGGTCACAGATATATAACATTAGTATGTATCAGGCAGGTCACAGATATATAACATTAGTATGTATCAGGCAGGTCACAGATATATAACATTAGTATGACCCAGGTATCAGGCAGGTCACAGATATATAACATTAGTATGTATCAGGCAGGTCACAGATATATAACATTAGTATGACCCAGGTCACAGATATATAACATTAGTATGACCCAGGTATCAGGCAGGTCACAGATATATAACATTAGTATGTATCAGGCAGGTCACAGATATATAACATTAGTATGTATCAGGCAGGTCACAGATATATAACATTAGTATGTATCAGGCAGGTCACAGATATATAACATTAGTATGTATCAGGCAGGTCACAGATATATAACATTAGTATATATCAGGCAGGTCACAGATATATAACATTAGTATGTATCAGGCAGGTCACAGATATATAACATTAGTATGTATCAGGCAGGTCACAGATATATAACATTAGTATATATCAGGCAGGTCACAGATATATAACATTAGTATGTATCAGGCAGGTCACAGATATATAACATTAGTATGTATCAGGCAGGTCACAGATATATAACATTAGTATGTATCAGGCAGGTCACAGATATATAACATTAGTATGTATCAGGCAGGTCACAGATATATAACATTAGTATGTATCAGGCAGGTCACAGATATATAACATTAGTATATATCAGGCAGGTCACAGATATATAACATTAGTATATATCAGGCAGGTCACAGATATATAACATTAGTATATATCAGGCAGGTCACAGATATATAACATTAGTATGTATCAGGCAGGTCACAGATATATAACATTAGTATGTATCAGGCAGGTCACAGATATATAACATTAGTATATATCAGACAGGTCACAGATATATAACATTAGTATGTATCAGGCAGGTCACAGATATATAACATTAGTATATATCAGGCAGGTCACAGATATATAATATTAGTATGTATCAGGCAGGTCACAGATATATAACATTAGTATGACCCAGGTCACAGATATATAACATTAGTATGACCCAGGTATCAGGAAGGTCACAGATATATAACATTAGTATGTATCAGGCAGGTCACAGATATATAACATTAGTATGTATCAGGCAGGTCACAGATATATAACATTAGTATGTATCAGGCAGGTCACAGATATATAACATTAGTATGTATCAGGCAGGTCACAGATATATAACATTAGTATGTATCAGGCAGGTCACAGATATATAACATTAGTATATATCAGGCAGGTCACAGATATATAACATTAGTATATATCAGGCAGGTCACAGATATATAACATTAGTATGTATCAGGCAGGTCACAGATATATAACATTAGTATGTATCAGGCAGGTCACAGATATATAACATTAGTATGTATCAGGCAGGTCACAGATATATAACATTAGTATGTATCAGGCAGGTCACAGATATATAACATTAGTATGTATCAGGCAGGTCACAGATATATAACATTAGTATGTATCAGGCAGGTCACAGATATATAACATTAGTATGTATCAGGCAGGTCACAGATATATAACATTAGTATGTATCAGGCAGGTCACATATATATAACATTAGTATGACCCAGGTATCAGGCAGGTCACAGATATATAACATTAGTATGTATCAGGCAGGTCACAGATATATAACATTAGTATGACCCAGGTCACAGATATATAACATTAGTATGACCCAGGTATCAGGCAGGTCACAGATATATAACATTAGTATGTATCAGGCAGGTCACAGATATATAACATTAGTATGTATCAGGCAGGTCACAGATATATAACATTAGTATGTATCAGGCAGGTCACAGATATATAACATTAGTATGTATCAGGCAGGTCACAGATATATAACATTAGTATGACCCAGGTATCAGGCAGGTCACAGATATATAACATTAGTATGTATCAGGCAGGTCACAGATATATAACATTAGTATATATCAGGCAGGTCACAGATATATAACATTAGTATATATCAGGCAGGTCACAGATATATAACATTAGTATGTATCAGGCAGGTCACAGATATATAACATTAGTATATATCAGGCAGGTCACAGATATATAACATTAGTATGTATCAGGCAGGTCACAGATATATAACATTAGTATATATCAGGCAGGTCACAGATATATAACATTAGTATGTATCAGGCAGGTCACAGATATATAACATTAGTATATATCAGGCAGGTCACAGATATATAACATTAGTATGTATCAGGCAGGTCACAGATATATAACATTAGTATATATCAGGCAGGTCACAGATATATAATATTAGTATGTATCAGGCAGGTCACAGATATATAACATTAGTATGACCCAGGTCACAGATATATAACATTAGTATGACCCAGGTATCAGGCAGGTCACAGATATATAACATTAGTATGTATCAGGCAGGTCACAGATATATAACATTAGTATGTATCAGGCAGGTCACAGATATATAACATTAGTATGTATCAGGCAGGTCACAGATATATAACATTAGTATGTATCAGGCAGGTCACAGATATATAACATTAGTATGACCCAGGTATCAGGCAGGTCACAGATATATAATATTAGTATGTATCAGGCAGGTCACAGATATATAACATTAGTATGTATCAGGCAGGTCACAGATATATAACATTAGTATGTATCAGGCAGGTCACAGATATATAACATTAGTATGACCCAGGTATCAGGCAGGTCACAGATATATAACATTAGTATGTATCAGGCAGGTCACAGATATATAACATTAGTATGACCCAGGTCACAGATATATAACATTAGTATGACCCAGGTATCAGGCAGGTCACAGATATATAACATTAGAATGACCCAGGTCACAGATATATAACATTAGTATGACCCAGGTATCAGGCAGGTCACAGATATATAACATTAGTATGTATCAGGCAGGTCACAGATATATAACATTAGTATGTATCAGGCAGGTCACAGATATATAACATTAGTATGTATCAGGCAGCTCACAGATATATAACAACATTAGTATGTATCAGGCAGGTCACAGATATATAACATTAGTATGACCCAGGTATCAGGCAGGTCACAGATATATAATATTAGTATGTATCAGGCAGGTCACAGATATATAACATTAGTATATATCAGGCAGGTCACAGACATATAATATTAGTCACAGATATATAACATTAGTAGGTATCAGGCAGGTCACAGATATATAATATTAGTCACAGATATATAACATTAGTATGACCCAGGTCACAGATATATAACATTAGTATGTATCAGGCAGGTCACAGATATATAACATTAGTATGTATCAGGCAGGTCACAGATATATAACATTAGTATGTATCAGGCAGGTCACAGATATATAACATTAGTATGTATCAGGCAGGTCACAGATATATAACATTAGTATGTATCAGGCAGGTCACAGATATATAACATTAGTATGACCCAGGTATCAGGCAGGTCACAGATATATAACATTAGTATGTATCAGGCAGGTCACAGATATATAACATTAGTATGACCCAGGTCACAGATATATAACATTAGTATGACCCAGGTATCAGGCAGGTCACAGATATATAACATTAGTATGTATCAGGCAGGTCACAGATATATAACATTAGTATGTATCAGGCAGGTCACAGATATATAACATTAGTATGTATCAGGCAGGTCACAGATATATAACATTAGTATGTATCAGGCAGGTCACAGATATATAACATTAGTATATATCAGGCAGGTCACAGATATATAACATTAGTATGTATCAGGCAGGTCACAGATATATAACATTAGTATATATCAGGCAGGTCACAGATATATAACATTAGTATGTATCAGGCAGGTCACAGATATATAACATTAGTATATATCAGGCAGGTCACAGATATATAACATTAGTATGTATCAGGCAGGTCACAGATATATAACATTAGTATATATCAGGCAGGTCAGATATATAATATTAGTCACAGATATATAACATTAGTAGGTATCAGGCAGGTCACAGATATATAATTTTAGTCACAGATATATAACATTAGTAGGTATCAGGCAGGTCACAGATATATAACATTAGTATGACCCAGGTCACAGATATATAACATTAGTATGTATCAGGCAGGTCACAGATATATAACATTAGTATGTATCAGGCAGGTCACAGATATATAACATTAGTATGTATCAGGCAGGTCACAGATATATAACATTAGTATGTATCAGGCAGGTCACAGATATATAACATTAGTATGTATCAGGCAGGTCACAGATATATAACATTAGTATGACCCAGGTATCAGGCAGGTCACAGATATATAACATTAGTATGTATCAGGCAGGTCACAGATATATAACATTAGTATGACCCAGGTCACAAATATATAACATTAGTATGACCCAGGTATCAGGCAGATCACAGATATATAACATTAGTATGTATCAGGCAGGTCACAGATATATAACATTAGTATGTATCAGGCAGGTCACAGATATATAACATTAGTATGTATCAGGCAGGTCACAGATATATAACATTAGTATGTATCAGGCAGGTCACAGATATATAACATTAGTATGTATCAGGCAGGTCACAGATATATAACATTAGTATATATCAGGCAGGTCACAGATATATAACATTAGTATGTATCAGCCAGGTCACAGATATATAACATTAGTATATATCAGGCAGGTCACAGATATATAACATTAGTATGTATCAGGCAGGTCACAGATATATAACATTAGTATATATCAGGCAGGTCACAGATATATAACATTAGTATGTATCAGGCAGGTCACAGATATATAACATTAGTATATATCAGGCAGGTCAGATATATAATATTAGTCACAGATATATAACATTAGTAGGTATCAGGCAGGTCACAGATATATAACATTAGTATGTATCAGGCAGGTCACAGATATATAACATTAGTATATATCAGGCAGGTCACAGATATATAACATTAGTATGTATCAGGCAGGTCACAGATATATAACATTAGTATATATCAGGCAGGTCACAGATATATAATATTAGTATGTATCAGGCAGGTCACAGATATATAACATTAGTATGACCCAGGTCACAGATATATAACATTAGTATGACCCAGGTATCAGGCAGGTCACAGATATATAACATTAGTATGTATCAGGCAGGTCACAGATATATAATATTAGTCACAGATATATAACATTAGTAGGTATCAGGCAGGTCACAGATATATAATATTAGTCACAGATATATAACATTAGTATGACCCAGGTCACAGATATATAACATTAGTATGTATCAGGCAGGTCACAGATATATAACATTAGTATGTATCAGGCAGGTCGCAGATATATAACATTAGTATGTATCAGGCAGGTCACAGATATATAACATTAGTATGTATCAGGCAGGTCACAGATATATAACATTAGTATGTATCAGGCAGGTCACAGATATATAACATTAGTATGACCCAGGTATCAGGCAGGTCACAGATATATAACATTAGTATGTATCAGGCAGGTCACAGATATATAACATTAGTATGACCCAGGTCACAGATATATAACATTAGTATGACCCAGGTATCAGGCAGGTCACAGATATATTACATTAGTATATATCAGGCAGGTCACAGATATATAACATTAGTATGTATCAGGCAGGTCACAGATATATAACATTAGTATATATCAGGCAGGTCACAGATATATAACATTAGTATGTATCAGGCAGGTCACAGATATATAACATTAGTATATATCAGGCAGGTCACAGATATATAACATTAGTATGTATCAGGCAGGTCACAGATATATAACATTAGTATATATCAGGCAGGTCAGATATATAATATTAGTCACAGATATATAACATTAGTAGGTATCAGGCAGGTCACAGATATATAACATTAGTATGTATCAGGCAGGTCACAGATATATAACATTAGTATATATCAGGCAGGTCACAGATATATAACATTAGTATGTATCAGGCAGGTCACAGATATATAACATTAGTATATATCAGGCAGGTCAGATATATAATATTAGTCACAGATATATAACATTAGTAGGTATCAGGCAGGTCACAGATATATAACATTAGTATGTATCAGGCAGGTCACAGATATATAACATTAGTATATATCAGGCAGGTCACAGATATATAACATTAGTATGTATCAGGCAGGTCACAGATATATAACATTAGTATATATCAGGCAGGTCACAGATATATAATATTAGTATGTATCAGGCAGGTCACAGATATATAACATTAGTATGACCCAGGTCACAGATATATAACATTAGTATGACCCAGGTCACAGATATATAACATTAGTATGACCCAGGTATCAGGCAGGTCACAGATATATAACATTAGTATGTATCAGGCAGGTCACAGATATATAACATTAGTATGTATCAGGCAGGTCACAGATATATAACATTAGTATGTATCAGGCAGGTCACAGATATATAACATTAGTATGTATCAGGCAGGTCACAGATATATAACATTAGTATGTATCAGGCAGGTCACAGATATATAACATTAGTATGACCCAGGTTTAAGGCAGGTCACAGATATATAATATTAGTATGTATCAGGCAGGTCACAGATATATAACATTAGTATGACCCAGGTCACAGATATATAACATTAGTATGACCCAGGTATCAGGCAGGTCACAGATATATAACATTAGTATGTATCAGGCAGGTCACAGATATATAACATTAGTATGTATCAGGCAGGTCACAGATATATAACATTAGTATGTATCAGGCAGGTCACAGATATATAACATTAGTATGACCCAGGTATAAGGCAGGTCACAGATATATAATATTAGTATGTATCAGGCAGGTCACAGATATATAACATTAGTATATATCAGGCAGGTCACAGATATATAATATTAGTATATATCAGGCAGGTCACAGATATATAATATTAGTATGTATCAGGCAGGTCACAGATATATAACATTAGTATGACCCAGGACACAGATATATAACAGTATGTATCAGGCAGGTCACAGATATATAACATTAGTATGTATCAGGCAGGTCACAGATATATAACATTAGTATGTATCAGGCAGGTCACAGATATATAACATTAGTATGTATCAGGCAGGTCACAGATATATAACATTAGTATGTATCAGGCAGGTCACAGATATATAACATTAGTATGTATCAGGCAGGTCACAGATATATAACATTAGTATGTATCAGGCAGGTCACAGATATATAACATTAGTATGTATCAGGCAGGTCACAGATATATAACATTAGTATGTATCAGCCAGGTCACAGATATATAACATTAGTATATATCAGGCAGGTCACAGATATATAACATTAGTATGTATCAGGCAGGTCACAGATATATAACATTAGTATGTATCAGGCAGGTCACAGATATATAACATTAGTATATATCAGGCAGGTCACAGATATATAACATTAGTATGTATCAGGCAGGTCACAGATATATAACATTAGTATGACCCAGGTATCAGGCAGGTCACAGATATATAACATTAGTATGTATCAGGCAGGTCACAGATATATAACATTAGTATGTATCAGGCAGGTCACAGATATATAACATTAGTATGACCCAGGTATCAGGCAGGTCACAGATATATAACATTAGTATGTATCAGGCAGGTCACAGATATATAACATTAGTATGACCCAGGTCACAAATATATAACATTAGTATGACCCAGGTATCAGGCAGATCACAGATATATAACATTAGTATGTATCAGGCAGGTCACAGATATATAACATTAGTATGTATCAGGCAGGTCACAGATATATAACATTAGTATGTATCAGGCAGGTCACAGATATATAACATTAGTATGTATCAGGCAGGTCACAGATATATAACATTAGTATGTATCAGGCAGGTCACAGATATATAACATTAGTATATATCAGGCAGGTCACAGATATATAACATTAGTATGTATCAGCCAGGTCACAGATATATAACATTAGTATATATCAGGCAGGTCACAGATATATAACATTAGTATGTATCAGGCAGGTCACAGATATATAACATTAGTATATATCAGGCAGGTCACAGATATATAACATTAGTATGTATCAGGCAGGTCACAGATATATAACATTAGTATATATCAGGCAGGTCAGATATATAATATTAGTCACAGATATATAACATTAGTAGGTATCAGGCAGGTCACAGATATATAACATTAGTATGTATCAGGCAGGTCACAGATATATAACATTAGTATATATCAGGCAGGTCACAGATATATAACATTAGTATGTATCAGGCAGGTCACAGATATATAACATTAGTATATATCAGGCAGGTCACAGATATATAATATTAGTATGTATCAGGCAGGTCACAGATATATAACATTAGTATGACCCAGGTCACAGATATATAACATTAGTATGACCCAGGTATCAGGCAGGTCACAGATATATAACATTAGTATGTATCAGGCAGGTCACAGATATATAATATTAGTCACAGATATATAACATTAGTAGGTATCAGGCAGGTCACAGATATATAATATTAGTCACAGATATATAACATTAGTATGACCCAGGTCACAGATATATAACATTAGTATGTATCAGGCAGGTCACAGATATATAACATTAGTATGTATCAGGCAGGTCGCAGATATATAACATTAGTATGTATCAGGCAGGTCACAGATATATAACATTAGTATGTATCAGGCAGGTCACAGATATATAACATTAGTATGTATCAGGCGAGTCACAGATATATAACATTAGTATGACCCAGGTATCAGGCAGGTCACAGATATATAACATTAGTATGTATCAGGCAGGTCACAGATATATAACATTAGTATGACCCAGGTCACAGATATATAACATTAGTATGACCCAGGTATCAGGCAGGTCACAGATATATAACATTAGTATGTATCAGGCAGGTCACAGATATATAACATTAGTATGTATCAGGCAGGTCACAGATATATAACATTAGTATGTATCAGGCAGGTCACAGATATATAACATTAGTATGTATCAGGCAGGTCACAGATATATAACATTAGTATGTATCAGGCAGGTCACAGATATATAACATTAGTATATATCAGGCAGGTCACAGATATATAACATTAGTATGTATCAGGCAGGTCACAGATATATAACATTAGTATATATCAGGCAGGTCACAGATATATAACATTAGTATGTATCAGGCAGGTCACAGATATATAACATTAGTATATATCAGGCAGGTCAGATATATAATATTAGTCACAGATATATAACATTAGTAGGTATCAGGCAGGTCACAGATATATAACATTAGTATGTATCAGGCAGGTCACAGATATATAACATTAGTATATATCAGGCAGGTCACAGATATATAACATTAGTATGTATCAGGCAGGTCACAGATATATAACATTAGTATATATCAGGCAGGTCAGATATATAATATTAGTCACAGATATATAACATTAGTAGGTATCAGGCAGGTCACAGATATATAACATTAGTATGTATCAGGCAGGTCACAGATATATAACATTAGTATATATCAGGCAGGTCACAGATATATAACATTAGTATGTATCAGGCAGGTCACAGATATATAACATTAGTATATATCAGGCAGGTCACAGATATATAATATTAGTATGTATCAGGCAGGTCACAGATATATAACATTAGTATGACCCAGGTCACAGATATATAACATTAGTATGACCCAGGTCACAGATATATAACATTAGTATGACCCAGGTATCAGGCAGGTCACAGATATATAACATTAGTATGTATCAGGCAGGTCACAGATATATAACATTAGTATGTATCAGGCAGGTCACAGATATATAACATTAGTATGTATCAGGCAGGTCACAGATATATAACATTAGTATGTATCAGGCAGGTCACAGATATATAACATTAGTATGTATCAGGCAGGTCACAGATATATAACATTAGTATGACCCAGGTTTAAGGCAGGTCACAGATATATAATATTAGTATGTATCAGGCAGGTCACAGATATATAACATTAGTATGACCCAGGTCACAGATATATAACATTAGTATGACCCAGGTATCAGGCAGGTCACAGATATATAACATTAGTATGTATCAGGCAGGTCACAGATATATAACATTAGTATGTATCAGGCAGGTCACAGATATATAACATTAGTATGTATCAGGCAGGTCACAGATATATAACATTAGTATGTATCAGGCAGGTCACAGATATATAACATTAGTATGACCCAGGTATAAGGCAGGTCACAGATATATAATATTAGTATGTATCAGGCAGGTCACAGATATATAACATTAGTATATATCAGGCAGGTCACAGATATATAATATTAGTATATATCAGGCAGGTCACAGATATATAATATTAGTATGTATCAGGCAGGTCACAGATATATAACATTAGTATGACCCAGGACACAGATATATAACAGTATGTATCAGGCAGGTCACAGATATATAACATTAGTATGTACTGGCAGGTCACAGATATATAACATTAGTATGTATCAGGCAGGTCACAGATATATAACATTAGTATGTATCAGGCAGGTCACAGATATATAACATTAGTATGTATCAGGCAGGTCACAGATATATAACATTAGTATGTATCAGGCAGGTCACAGATATATAACATTAGTATGTATCAGGCAGGTCACAGATATATAACATTAGTATGTATCAGGCAGGTCACAGATATATAACATTAGTATATATCAGGCAGGTCACAGATATATAACATTAGTATGTATCAGGCAGGTCACAGATATATAACATTAGTATGTATCAGGCAGGTCACAGATATATAACATTAGTATATATCAGGCAGGTCACAGATATATAACATTAGTATGTATCAGGCAGGTCACAGATATAGAACATTAGTATGACCCAGGTATCAGGCAGGTCACAGATATATAACATTAGTATGTATCAGGCAGGTCACAGATATATAACATTAGTATATATCAGGCAGGTCACAGATATATAACATTAGTATATATCAGGCAGGTCACAGATATATAACATTAGTATGTATCAGGCAGGTCACAGATATATAACATTAGTATGTATCAGGCAGGTCACAGATATATAACATTAGTATGACCCAGGTATCAGGCAGGTCACAGATATATAATATTAGTATGTATCAGGCAGGTCACAGATATATAACATTAGTATATATCAGGCAGGTCACAGATATATAACATTAGTATATATCAGGCAGGTCACAGATATATAACATTAGTATGTATCAGGCAGGTCACAGATATATAACATTAGTATATATCAGGCAGGTCAGATATATAATATTAGTCACAGATATATAACATTAGTAGGTATCAGGCAGGTCACAGATATATAATTTTAGTCACAGATATATAACATTAGTAGGTATCAGGCAGGTCACAGATATATAACATTAGTATGACCCAGGTCACAGATATATAACATTAGTATGTATCAGGCAGGTCACAGATATATAACATTAGTATGTATCAGGCAGGTCACAGATATATAACATTAGTATGTATCAGGCAGGTCACAGATATATAACATTAGTATGTATCAGGCAGGTCACAGATATATAACATTAGTATGTATCAGGCAGGTCACAGATATATAACATTAGTATGACCCAGGTATCAGGCAGGTCACAGATATATAACATTAGTATGTATCAGGCAGGTCACAGATATATAACATTAGTATGACCCAGGTCACAGATATATAACATTAGTATGACCCAGGTATCAGGCAGATCACAGATATATAACATTAGTATGTATCAGGCAGGTCACAGATATATAACATTAGTATGTATCAGGCAGGTCACAGATATATAACATTAGTATGTATCAGGCAGGTCACAGATATATAACATTAGTATGTATCAGGCAGGTCACAGATATATAACATTAGTATGTATCAGGCAGGTCACAGATATATAACATTAGTATATATCAGGCAGGTCACAGATATATAACATTAGTATGTATCAGCCAGGTCACAGATATATAACATTAGTATATATCAGGCAGGTCACAGATATATAACATTAGTATGTATCAGGCAGGTCACAGATATATAACATTAGTATATATCAGGCAGGTCACAGATATATAACATTAGTATGTATCAGGCAGGTCACAGATATATAACATTAGTATATATCAGGCAGGTCAGATATATAATATTAGTCACAGATATATAACATTAGTAGGTATCAGGCAGGTCACAGATATATAACATTAGTATGTATCAGGCAGGTCACAGATATATAACATTAGTATATATCAGGCAGGTCACAGATATATAACATTAGTATGTATCAGGCAGGTCACAGATATATAACATTAGTATATATCAGGCAGGTCACAGATATATAATATTAGTATGTATCAGGCAGGTCACAGATATATAACATTAGTATGACCCAGGTCACAGATATATATCATTAGTATGACCCAGGTATCAGGCAGGTCACAGATATATAACATTAGTATGTATCAGGCAGGTCACAGATATATAATATTAGTCACAGATATATAACATTAGTAGGTATCAGGCAGGTCACAGATATATAATATTAGTCACAGATATATAACATTAGTATGACCCAGGTCACAGATATATAACATTAGTATGTATCAGGCAGGTCACAGATATATAACATTAGTATGTATCAGGCAGGTCCCAGATATATAACATTAGTATGTATCAGGCAGGTCACAGATATATAACATTAGTATGTATCAGGCAGGTCACAGATATATAACATTAGTATGTATCAGGCAGGTCACAGATATATAACATTAGTATGACCCAGGTATCAGGCAGGTCACAGATATATAACATTAGTATGTATCAGGCAGGTCACAGATATATAACATTAGTATGTATCAGGCAGGTCACAGATATATAACATTAGTATGACCCAGGTCACAGATATATAACATTAGTATGACCCAGGTATCAGGCAGGTCACAGATATATAACATTAGTATGTATCAGGCAGGTCACAGATATATAACATTAGTATGTATCAGGCAGGTCACAGATATATAACATTAGTATGTATCAGGCAGGTCACAGATATATAACATTAGTATATATCAGGCAGGTCAGATATATAATATTAGTCACAGATGTATAACATTAGTATGACCCAGGTCACAGATATATAACAGTATGTATCAGGCAGGTCACAGATATATAACATTAGTATGTATCAGGCAGGTCACAGATATATAACATTAGTATGTATCAGGCAGGTCACAGATATATAACATTAGTATGTATCAGGCAGGTCACAGATATATAACATTAGTATGTATCAGGCAGGTCACAGATATATAACATTAGTATATATCAGGCAGGTCACAGATATATAATATTAGTATGTATCAGGCAGGTCACAGATATATAACATTAGTATGACCCAGGTCACAGATATATAACATTAGTATGACCCAGGTATCAGGCAGGTCACAGATATATAACATTAGTATGTATCAGGCAGGTCACAGATATATAACATTAGTATGTATCAGGCAGGTCACAGATATATAACATTAGTATGTATCAGGCAGGTCACAGATATATAACATTAGTATGTATCAGGCAGGTCACAGATATATAACATTAGTATGTATCAGGCAGGTCACAGATATATAACATTAGTATGTATCAGGCAGGTCACAGATATATAACATTAGTATGTATCAGGCAGGTCACAGATATATAACATTAGTATATATCAGGCAGGTCACAGATATATAACATTAGTATGTATCAGGCAGGTCACAGATATATAACATTAGTATGTATCAGGCAGGTCACAGATATATAACATTAGTATATATCAGGCAGGTCACAGATATATAACATTAGTATGTATCAGGCAGGTCACAGATATATAACATTAGTATATATCAGGCAGGTCACAGATATATAATATTAGTCACAGATATATAACATTAGTATATATCAGGCAGGTCACAGATATATAACATTAGTATGTATCAGGCAGGTCACAGATATATAACATTAGTATATATCAGGCAGGTCACAGATATATAATATTAGTCACAGATATATAACATTAGTAGGTATCAGGCAGGTCACAGATATATAACATTAGTAGGTATCAGGCAGGTCACAGATATATAACATTAGTATATATCAGGCAGGTCACAGATATATAACATTAGTATGTATCAGGCAGGTCACAGATATATAACATTAGTATATATCAGGCAGGTCACAGATATATAACATTAGTAGGTATCAGGCAGGTCACAGATATATAACATTAGTATGTATCAGGCAGGTCACAGATATATAACATTAGTATATATCAGGCAGGTCACAGATATATAACATTAGTATGTATCAGGCAGGTCACAGATATATAACATTAGTATGATCCAGGTTACAGATATATAACATTAGTATGACCCAGGTATCAGGCAGGTCACAGATATATAACATTAGTATGTATCAGGCAGGTCACAGATATATAACATTAGTATGTATCAGGCAGGTCACAGATATATAACATTAGTATGTATCAGGCAGGTCACAGATATATAACATTAGTATATATCAGGCAGGTCACAGATATATAACATTAGTATGTATCAGGCAGGTCACAGATATATAACATTAGTATATATCAGGCAGGTCACAGATATATAACATTAGTATGTATCAGGCAGGTCACAGATATATAACATTAGTATGACCCAGGTATCAGGCACGTCACAGATATATAATATTAGTATGTATCAGGCAGGTCACAGATATATAACATTAGTATATATCAGGCAGGTCACAGATATATAATATTAGTATATATCAGGCAGGTCACAGATATATAATATTAGTATGTATCAGGCAGGTCACAGATGTATAACATTAGTATGACCCAGGTCACAGATATATAACAGTATGTATCAGGCAGGTCACAGATATATAACATTAGTATGTATCAGGCAGGTCACAGATATATAACATTAGTATATATCAGGCAGGTCACAGATATATAACATTAGTATGTATCAGGCAGGTCACAGATATATAACATTAGTATATATCAGGCAGGTCAGATATATAATATTAGTCACAGATATATAACATTAGTAGGTATCAGGCAGGTCACAGATATAGAATATTAGTCACAGATATATAACATTAGTAGGTATCAGGCAGGTCACAGATATATAACATTAGTATGACCCAGATCACAGATATATAACATTAGTATGTATCAGGCAGGTCACAGATATATAACATTAGTATGTATCAGGCAGGTCACAGATATATAACATTAGTATGTATCAGGCAGGTCACAGATATATAACATTAGTATGTATCAGGCAGGTCACAGATATATAACATTAGTATGACCCAGGTATCAGGCAGGTCACATTTATATAACATTAGTATGTATCAGGCAGGTCACAGATATATAACATTAGTATGACCCAGGTCACAGATATATAACATTAGTATGACCCAGGTATCAGGCAGATCACAGATATATAACATTAGTATGTATCAGGCAGGTCACAGATATATAACATTAGTATGTATCAGGCAGGTCACAGATATATAACATTAGTATGTATCAGGCAGGTCACAGATATATAACATTAGTATGTATCAGGCAGGTCACAGATATATAACATTAGTATGTATCAGGCAGGTCACAGATATATAACATTAGTATATATCAGGCAGGTCACAGATATATAACATTAGTATGTATCAGGCAGGTCACAGATATATAACATTAGTATATATCAGGCAGGTCACAGATATATAACATTAGTATGTATCAGGCAGGTCACAAATATATAACATTAGTATATATCAGGCAGGTCACAGATATATAACATTAGTATGTATCAGGCAGGTCACAGATATATAACATTAGTATATATCAGGCAGGTCAGATATATAATATTAGTCACAGATATATAACATTAGTAGGTATCAGGCAGGTCACAGATATATAACATTAGTATGTATCAGGCAGGTCACAGATATATAATATTAGTATGTATCAGGCAGGTCACAGATATATAACATTAGTATGACCCAGGTCACAGATATATAACATTAGTATGACCCAGGTATCAGGCAGGTCACAGATATATAACATTAGTATGTATCAGGCAGGTCACAGATATATAATATTAGTCACAGATATATAACATTAGTAGGTATCAGGCAGGTCACAGATATATAATATTAGTCACAGATATATAACATTAGTATGACCCAGGTCACAGATATATAACATTAGTATGTATCAGGCAGGTCACAGATATATAACATTAGTATGTATCAGGCAGGTCACAGATATATAACATTAGTATGTATCAGGCAGGTCACAGATATATAACATTAGTATGTATCAGGCAGGTCACAGATATATAACATTAGTATGTATCAGGCAGGTCACAGATATATAACATTAGTATGACCCAGGTCACAGATATATAACATTAGTATGACCCAGGTCACAGATATATAACATTAGTATGACCCAGGTCACAGATATATAACATTAGTATGACCCAGGTATCAGGCAGGTCACAGATATATAACATTAGTATGTATCAGGCAGGTCACAGATATATAACATTAGTATGTATCAGGCAGGTCACAGATATATAACATTAGTATGTATCAGGCAGGTCACAGATATATAACATTAGTATGTATCAGGCAGGTCACAGATATATAACATTAGTATGTATCAGGCAGGTCACAGATATATAACATTAGTATGTATCAGGCAGGTCACAGATATATAACATTAGTATATATCAGGCAGGTCACAGATATATAACATTAGTATGTATCAGGCAGGTCACAGATATATAACATTAGTATATATCAGGCAGGTCACAGATATATAACATTAGTATGTATCAGGCAGGTCACAGATATATAACATTAGTATATATCAGGCAGGTCACAGATATATAACATTAGTATGTATCAGGCAGGTCACAGATATATAACATTAGTATATATCAGGCAGGTCAGATATATAATATTAGTCACAGATATATAACATTAGTAGGTATCAGGCAGGTCACAGATATATAACATTAGTATGTATCAGGCAGGTCACAGATATATAACATTAGTATATATCAGGCAGGTCACAGATATATAACATTAGTATGTATCAGGCAGGTCACAGATATATAACATTAGTATATATCAGGCAGGTCACAGATATATAATATTAGTATGTATCAGGCAGGTCACAGATATATAACATTAGTATGACCCAGGTCACAGATATATAACATTAGTATGACCCAGGTATCAGGCAGGTCACAGATATATAACATTAGTATGTATCAGGCAGGTCACAGATATATAACATTAGTATGTATCAGGCAGGTCACAGATATATAACATTAGTATGTATCAGGCAGGTCACAGATATATAACATTAGTATGTATCAGGCAGGTCACAGATATATGACATTAGTATGTATCAGGCAGGTCACAGATATATAACATTAGTATGTATCAGGCAGGTCACAGATATATAACATTAGTATGACCCAGGTATAAGGCAGGTCACAGATATATAATATTAGTATGTATCAGGCAGGTCACAGATATATAACATTAGTATGACCCAGGTCACAGATATATAACATTAGTATGACCCAGGTATCAGGCAGGTCACAGATATATAACATTAGTATGTATCAGGCAGGTCACAGATATATAACATTAGTATGTATCAGGCAGGTCACAGATATATAACATTAGTATGTATCAGGCAGGTCACAGATATATAACATTAGTATGTATCAGACAGGTCACAGATATATAACATTAGTATGACCCAGGTATAAGGCAGGTCACAGATATATAATATTAGTATGTATCAGGCAGGTCACAGATATATAACATTAGTATATATCAGGCAGGTCACAGATATATAATATTAGTATATATCAGGCAGGTCACAGATATATAATATTAGTATGTATCAGGCAGGTCACAGATATATAACATTAGTATGACCCAGGTCACAGATATATAACAGTATGTATCAGGCAGGTCACAGATATATAACATTAGTATGTATCAGGCAGGTCACAGATATATAACATTAGTATGTATCAGGCAGGTCACAGATATATAACATTAGTATGTATCAGGCAGGTCACAGATATATAACATTAGTATATATCAGGCAGGTCACAGATATATAACATTAGTATGTATCAGGCAGGTCACAGATATATAACATTAGTATGACCCAGGTATCAGGCAGGTCACAGATATATAATATTAGTATGTATCAGGCAGGTCACAGATATATAACATTAGTATATATCAGGCAGGTCACAAATATATAATATTAGTATATATCAGGCAGGTCACAGATATATAATATTAGTATGTATCAGGCAGGTCACAGATGTATAACATTAGTATGACCAAGGTCACAGATATATAACAGTATGTATCAGGCAGGTCACAGATATATAACATTAGTATGTATCAGGCAGGTCACAGATATATAACATTAGTATGTATCAGACAGGTCACAGATATATAACATTAGTATGTATCAGGCAGGTCACAGATATATAACATTAGTATGTATCAGGCAGGTCACAGATATATAACATTAGTATGTATCAGGCAGGTCACAGATATATAACATTAGTATGTATCAGGCAGGTCACAGATGTATAACATTAGTATGACCCAGGTCACAGATATATAACAGTATGTATCAGGCAGGTCACAGATATATAACATTAGTATGTATCAGGCAGGTCACAGATATATAACATTAGTATGTATCAGGCAGGTCACAGATATATAACATTAGTATGTATCAGGCAGGTCACAGATATATAACATTAGTATGTATCAGGCAGGTCACAGATATATAACATTAGTATGTATCAGGCAGGTCACAGATATATAACATTAGTATGTATCAGGCAGGTCACAGATATATAACATTAGTATGTATCAGGCAGGTCACAGATATATAACATTAGTATGTATCAGGCAGGTCACAGATATATAACATTAGTATGACCCAGGTATCAGGCAGGTCACAGATATATAACATTAGTATGTATCAGGCAGGTCACAGATATATAACATTAGTATGACCCAGGTATCAGGCAGGTCACAGATATATAACATTAGTATGTATCAGGCAGGTTACAGGTATATAACATTAGTCACAGATATATAACATTAGTATGACCCAGGTATCAGGCAGGTCACAGATATATAACATTAGTATGTATCAGGCAGGTCACAGATATATAACATTAGTATGACCCAGGTATCAGGCAGGTCACAGATATATAACATTAGTATGTATCAGGCAGGTCACAGATATATAACATTAGTATGTATCAGGCAGGTTACAGGTATATAACATTAGTCACAGATATATAACATTAGTATGACCCAGGTATCAGGCAGGTCACAGATATATAACATTAATATGTATCAGGCAGGTCACAGATATATAACATTAGTATGACCCAGGTATCAGGCAGGTCACAGATATATAACATTAGTATGTATCAGGCAGGTCACAGATATATAACATTAGTATGACCCAGGTATCAGGCAGGTCACAGATATATAACATTAGTATATATCAGGCAGGTCACAGATATATAACATTAGTATGTATCAGGCAGGTCACAGATATATAACATTAGTATGTATCAGGCAGGTCACAGATATATAACATTAGTATATATCAGGCAGGTCACAGATATATAACATTAGTATGTATCAGGCAGGTCACAGATATATAACATTAGTATATATCAGGCAGGTCACAGATATATAATATTAGTCACAGATATATAACATTAGTAGGTATCAGGCAGGTCACAGATATATAACATTAGTAGGTATCAGGCAGGTCACAGATATATAACATTAGTATATATCAGGCAGGTCACAGATATATAACATTAGTATGTATCAGGCAGGTCACAGATATATAACATTAGTATATATCAGGCAGGTCACAGATATATAACATTAGTAGGTATCAGGCAGGTCACAGATATATAACATTAGTATGTATAAGGCAGGTCACAGATATATAACATTAGTATATATCAGGCAGGTCACAGATATATAACATTAGTATGTATCAGGCAGGTCACAGATATATAACATTAGTATGATCCAGGTTACAGATATATAACATTAGTATGACCCAGGTATCAGGCAGGTCACAGATATATAACATTAGTATGTATCAGGCAGGTCACAGATATATAACATTAGTATGTATCAGGCAGGTCACAGATATATAACATTAGTATGTATCAGGCAGGTCACAGATATATAACATTAGTATGTATCAGGCAGGTCACAGATATATAACATTAGTATGTATCAGGCAGGTCACAGATATATAACATTAGTATATATCAGGCAGGTCACAGATATATAACATTAGTATGTATCAGGCAGGTCACAGATATATAACATTAGTATGTATCAGGCAGGTCACAGATATATAACATTAGTATATATCAGGCAGGTCACAGATATATAACATTAGTATGTATCAGGCAGGTCACAGATATATAACATTAGTATATATCAGGCAGGTCACAGATATATAACATTAGTATGTATCAGGCAGGTCACAGATATATAACATTAGTATATATCAGGCAGGTCACAGATATATAACATTAGTATGTATCAGGCAGGTCACAGATATATAACATTAGTATATATCAGGCAGGTCACAGATATATAACATTAGTATGTATCAGGCAGGTCACAGATATATAACATTAGTATATATCAGGCAGGTCACAGATATATAACATTAGTATGTATCAGGCAGGTCACAGATATATAACATTAGTATATATCAGGCAGGTCACAGATATATAATATTAGTATGTATCAGGCAGGTCACAGATATATAACATTAGTATGACCCAGGTCACAGATATATAACATTAGTATGACCCAGGTATCAGGCAGGTCACAGATATATAACATTAGTATGTATCAGGCAGGTCACAGATATATAATATTAGTATGTATCAGGCAGGTCACAGATATATAACATTAGTATGTATCAGGCAGGTCACAGATATATAACATTATTATGTATCAGGCAGGTCACAGATATATAACATTAGTATGTATCAGGCAGGTCACAGATATATAACATTAGTATATATCAGGCAGGTCACAGATATATAACATTAGTATGTATCAGGCAGGTCACAGATATATAACATTAGTATATATCAGGCAGGTCACAGATATATAACATTAGTATATATCAGGCAGGTCACAGATATATAACATTAGTATATATCAGGCAGGTCACAGATATATAACATTAGTATGTATCAGGCAGGTCACAGATATATAACATTAGTATGTATCAGGCAGGCCACAGATATATAACATTAGTATATATCAGGCAGGTCACAGATATATAACATTAGTATGTATCAGGCAGGTCACAGATATATAACATTAGTATATATCAGGCAGGTCACAGATATATAATATTAGTCACAGATATATAACATTAGTAGGTATCAGGCAGGTCACAGATATATAACATTAGTATGTATCAGGCAGGTCACAGATATATAATATTAGTATATATCAGGCAGGTCACAGATATATAACATTAGTATGTATCAGGCAGGTCACAGATATATAACATTAGTATATATCAGGCAGGTCACAGATATATAATATTAGTCACAGATATATAATATTAGTCACAGATATATAACATTAGTAGGTATCAGGCAGGTCACAGATATATAACATTAGTATATATCAGGCAGGTCACAGATATATAACATTAGTAGGTATCAGGCAGGTCAAAGATATATAACATTAGTAGGTATCAGGCAGGTTACAGATATATAACATTAGTATGTATCAGGCAGGTTACAGGTATATAACATTAGTCACAGATATATAACATTAGTATGACACAGGTATCAGGCAGGTCACAGATATATAACATTAGTATGTATCAGGCAGGTCACAGATATATAACATTAGTATGTATCAGGCAGGTCACAGATATATAACATTAGTATGTATCAGGCAGGTCACAGATATATAATATTAGTATGTATCAGGCAGGTCACAGATATATAACATTAGTAGGTATCAGGCAGGTTACAGATATAGAACATTAGTATGTATCAGGCAGGTCACAGGTATATAACATTAGTATGACCCAGGTATCAGGCAGGTCACAGATATATAACATTAGTATGTATCAGGCAGGTCACAGATATATAACATTAGTAGGTATCAGGCAGGTTACAGATATAGAACATTAGTATGTATCAGGCAGGTCACAGATATATAACATTAGTATGACCCAGGTATCA
Organism: Mixophyes australis; assembly: GCA_036250195.1. Lineage (NCBI taxonomy): Eukaryota > Metazoa > Chordata > Amphibia > Anura > Limnodynastidae > Mixophyes > Mixophyes australis. The sequence goes on from JAVHZZ010000012.1 coordinate 92,577,962, forward strand.
GGCAGGTCACAGATATATAACATTAGTATGTATCAGGCAGGTCACAGATATATAACATTAGTAGGTATCAGGCAGGTTACAGATATATAACATTAGTATGTATCAGGCAGGTTACAGGTATATAACATTAGTCACAGATATATAACATTAGTATGACCCAGGTATCAGGCAGGTCACAGATATATAACATTAGTATGTATCAGGCAGGTCACAGATATATAACATTAGTAGGTATCAGGCAGGTTACAGATATAGAACATTAGTATGTATCAGGCAGGTCACAGATATATAACATTAGTATGACCCAGGTATCAGGCAGGTCACAGATATATAACATTAGTATGTATCAGGCAGGTCACAGATATATAACATTAGTAGGTATCAGGCAGGTTACAGATATATAACATTAGTATGTATCAGGCAGGTTACAGGTATATAACATTAGTCACAGATATATAACATTAGTATGACCCAGGTATCAGGCAGGTCACAGATATATAACATTAGTATGTATCAGGCAGGTCACAGATATATAACATTAGTATGACCCAGGTATCAGGCAGGTCACAGATATATAACATTAGTATGTATCAGGCAGGTCACAGATATATAACATTAGTATGACCCAGGTATCAGGCAGGTCACAGATATATAACATTAGTATGTATCAGGCAGGTCACAGATATATAACATTAGTATGACCCAGGTATCAGGCAGGTCACAGATATATAACATTAGTATGTATCAGGCAGGTCACAGATATATAACATAAGTATGACCCAGGTATCAGGCAGGTCACAGATATAGAACATTAGTATGACCCAGGTCACAGATATATAACATTAGTATGACCCAGGTATCAGGCAGGTCACAGATATATAACATTAGTATGTATCAGGCAGGTCACAGATATATAACATTAGTATGACCCAGGTATCAGGCAGGTCACAGATATATAACATTAGTATGTATCAGGCAGGTCACAGATATATAACATTAGTAGGTATCAGGCAGGTTACAGATATATAACATTAGTATGACCCAGGTATCAGGCAGGTCACAGATATATAACATTAGTATGTATCAGGCAGGTCACAGATATATAACATTAGTATGACCCAGGTATCAGGCAGGTCACAGATATATAACATTAGTATGTATCAGGCAGGTCACAGATATATAACATTAGTAGGTATCAGGCAGGTTACAGATATATAACATTAGTATGTATCAGGCAGGTTACAGGTATATAACATTAGTCACAGATATATAACATTAGTATGACCCAGGTATCAGGCAGGTCACAGATATATAACATTAGTATGTATCAGGCAGGTCACAGATATATAACATTAGTATGACCCAGGTATCAGGCAGGTCACAGATATATAACATTAGTATGTATCAGGCAGGTCACAGATATATAACATTAGTATGACCCAGGTATCAGGCAGGTCACAGATATATAACATTAGTATGTATCAGGCAGGTCACAGATATATAACATTAGTATGACCCAGGTATCAGGCAGGTCACAGATATATAACATTAGTATGTATCAGGCAGGTCACAGATATAGAACATAAGTATGACCCAGGTATCAGGCAGGTCACAGATATAGAACATTAGTATGACCCAGGTCACAGATATATAACATTAGTATGACCCAGGTATCAGGCAGGTCACAGATATATAACATTAGTATGTATCAGGCAGGTCACAGATATATAACATTAGTATATATCAGGCAGGTCACAGATATAGAACATTAGTATGTATCAGGCAGGTCACAGATATATAACATTAGTATGTATCAGGCAGGTCACAGATATATAACATTAGTATGTATCAGGCAGGTCACAGATATATAACATTAGTATGTATCAGGCAGGTCACAGATATATAACATTAGTATATATCAGGCAGGTCACAGATATATAACATTAGTATGTATCAGGCAGGTCACAGATATATAACATTAGTATATATCAGGCAGGTCACAGATATATAACATTAGTATGTATCAGGCAGGTCACAGATATATAACATTAGTATGTATCAGGCAGGTCACAGATATATAACATTAGTATGACCCAGGTCACAGATATATAACATTAGTATGTATCAGGCAGGTCACAGATATATAACATTAGTATGTATCAGGCAGGTCACAGATATATAACATTAGTATGTATCAGGCAGGTCACAGATATATAACATTAGTATGACCCAGGTATCAGGCAGGTCACAGATATATAACATTAGTATGTATCAGGCAGGTCACAGATATATAACATTAGTATGTATCAGGCAGGTCACAGATATATAACATTAGTATATATCAGGCAGGTCACAGATATATAACATTAGTATGTATCAGGCAGGTCACAGATATATAACATTAGTATGTATCAGGCAGGTCACAGATATATAACATTAGTATATATCAGGCAGGTCACAGATATATAACATTAGTATGTATCAGGCAGGTCACAGATATATAACATTAGTATATATCAGGCAGGTCACAGATATATAACATTAGTATGTATCAGGCAGGTCACAGATATATAACATTAGTATGACCCAGGTATCAGGCAGGTCACAGATATATAACATTAGTATGTATCAGGCAGGTCACAGATATATAACATTAGTATATATCAGGCAGGTCACAGATATATAACATTAGTATGTATCAGGCGAGTCACAGATATATAACATTAGTATGACCCAGGTATCAGGCAGGTCACAGATATATAATATTAGTCACAGATATATAACATTAGTATGACCCAGGTATCAGGCAGGTCACAGATATATAATATTAGTCACAGATATATAACATTAGTATGACCCAGGTATCAGGCAGGTCACAGATATATAATATTAGTCACAGATATATAACATTAGTATGACCCAGGTATCAGGCAGGTCACAGATATATAATAATATGAAGTAAAGAGAGACTGTTGTCATTATTATAAACATTTGCGGGAAGGATCCGCCCTCTATATCTCACCTGATGACTGACAGCTGCAGCCACCAATCCCGTCAGGTCTCTATGACCCACCTGTTCCTCTACCTGAAACCTCGGTGACTGACAGATGCCTGTAGCCAATCACAGAGCGGGAGAAGTCCAAATCTGACTAATCGGCACGGGAGAACAGACAAGGTGAGGTAGGTTCAGGTGCGGCGGTCTGACGTCACAGGGCGTGGTCTCAGAACCTGTTGTTTGTTCTCAGAGAGAGTCTGACCGAAACCAGAGAGACATGGCCGCGAGCTGGGGTGTGCTGGGGGTGCTGAGCCTGTGTAAGTACCTGTACTGGGGTGTGCTGGGGGTCCTCTACCTGTGTGAGTATATGGGGGAGGGGGCTATAGCTGTACTGGGGGTGCTCAGCCTCTACCTGTGTGAGTATATGGGGGAGGGGGATATATCTGTACTGGGGGTACTCAGCCTCTACCTGTGTGAGTATATGGGGGAGGGGGATATACCTGTACTGGGGGTGCTCTACCTGTGTGAGTATATGGGGGAGGGGGATATACCTGTACTGGGGGTCCTCTACCTGTGTGAGTATATGGGGGAGGGGGATATACCTGTACTGGGGGTCCTCTACCTGTGTGAGTATATCGGGGAGGGGGATATACCTGTGCTGGGGGTTCTAAGCCTCTACCTGTGTGAGTATATGGGGGAGGGGGATATACCTGTACTGGGGGTGCTGAGCCTCTACCTCTGTTAGTATATGGGGGAGGGGGATATACCTGTACTGGGGGTACTCAGCCTCTACCTGTGTGAGTATATGGGGGAGGGGGATATATCTGTACTGGGGGTGCTGAGCCTCTACCTGTGTGAGTATATGGGGAGGGGGATATATCTGTACTGGGGGTGCTGAGCCTCTACCTGTGTGAGTATATGGGGAGGGGGATATATCTGTACTGGGGGTGCTCAGCCTCTACCTGTGTGAGTATATGGGGGAGGGGGATATACCTGTACTGGGGGTGCTGAGCCTCTACCTGTGTGAGTATATGGGGGAGGGGGGTATATCTGTTTTGGGGGTTCTGAGCCTCTACCTGTGTGAGTATATGGGGGAGGGGGGTATATTTGTACTGGGGGTACTCAGCTTCTACCTGTGTGAGTATATGGGGGAGGGGGATATACCTGTACTGGGGGTACTCAGCCTCTACCTGTGTGAGTATATGGGGGAGGGGGCTATATCTGTACTGGGGGTTCTGAGCCTCTACCTGTGTAAGTATATGGGGAGGGGAATATATCTGTACTGGGGGTACTCAGCCTCTACCTGTGTGAGTATATGGGGGAGGGGGCTATAGCTGTATTCGGGGTGCTCAGCCTCTACCTGTGAACCTGTGAGTGTCTGCTGGGGATTATACTTGCAATGGGAGTTGTTGTTGTCTCCACGTGTGTGTGTGTGTGTATGTGTGGGGGGGGGGGGGGGGGAGTGTTATATCTGTGTTCAAGGTTCTTCATGCTCTCCCTGAGTAAGAAATGTTTGTGTAGTTGTAAATATATTTTAGCTGTTAGAGCATCTTCTATCCCTTGCCAATAGTCCATTACATATTGCTGCAATTTCTGTTGACTTCTGCACAGTACAACTTCTCTTCTGTGAGCAGTTTCAGTATCTGTTCTTCATGTGTAGGTAACTGCATAGAACTATTTTTCTGTATACTGTGATTCTCGTCTGTTCTACACAGTGCCACTACTGTCTGTTCTTATGATAATACAAGCACATTGGGAAATAATGTTTAGTCACTTTATTGGTGGCTGTAGTTCCTAGGGGGAAGGGTCCCACAATCTCTACATGATAATGCTCCTTTATACTGCAAGCCTGGCCATCCTGTGACTCATTGTAACACATTGTGCTTTGACAGCTGTCTGCTGGCAGAGCATGCTGGGGCTTGTAGTTTCACAACTCCTGGAGAGCCACAAGTTGACCAGCCCCACTCGCCCTATCACTATCCAGAATTGAAGGGGTCTGGCATTTGTCATGGGGCTCCTTATTATCCCGCCCTGGATCATTCTTTGGCTCGTGCTGTCATGTGACTATTGAATTTCTCGGATGGTACTGCTACTTGTGTTGTGAGTACTGATATGGGTGGTTGTGGTGACAGTTTTGCTATTTGAGGGTGAGGGGGCTCTTCTATGAAATATTTCTGAATGGACATCTCTTCTATTGATTCTATGATGCCTGGCCTCCTGTATGGTTTGCTGTAGCTAATAGACACTACTATGCTACCATAGGTCTGTTTAGCTATTTTGTGTTGCCTATCTGTTTGCAGCCAGGATGCTGGCAGCTTGGTGATGATGTCACAGGGATGAGCCACAGATTGTTGCTTGGCAGCTTCTGTGTCCTCCTCTGGGTTGGATGTTGCTGATGACTGTTGTCTAGCAGCTTCGATCTGTTCCACTGGGTGATGTTGGTGGCAGCTTGATTCTGAGTGATGGGCTTCACAATCCCCATCTGCATACCTTGGTCCAGATCATGTCCAGGACCACATTTGCCGTTAGCTCCCCAGGTGAAGACATATCCTCGCCAGGGAGTCTATTAGCCCCTGTAACTGTGGCATTGTGACTCTACAATAGCAGTAGGATCAACAAGGTGGGTGCTCACCACAGTGGGCACCTGAGTCTCCTTTCTTCTCATTGCTTAGGTTTCATTTGAATCAGCTACAGTCACTTAGTTCTTCATCACCCTTCACTGGGACTGCTCCCTGGCTAAACTCCCCTGATCAGGTGTTCAAGCCGAGCTCCAGGACTTGGATTAGGGACCACAAGTCTGGGATGCTTGAGTTGTAGGACAGATCATCCTCATGTGCTGGGCAGCACAGTGCCCAAGGGGTTAGCATTTCTGCCTTACAGCACTGGGGTCATGAATTCAATGGCCTTATCTGTGAGGAGTTTGTATGTTGCGTGGATTTCCTCCAGGTGCTCCGGTTTCCTCCCACACTCCAAAAACATACTGGTAGGTTAATTGGCTGCTAACAAATTGACCCTAGTCTGTCTGTGTGTGTATGTTGGGGAATTTAGACTGTAAGCTTCAATGGGGCAGGGACTGATGTGAGTTCTCTGTACAGCGCTGCGGGATTAGTGGCGCTATATAAATAAATGGTGATGTGATCCATAACACTAATCTCTTCAGTGCTTTTTGATAACTAGCAGGGATAGAGCAGAGATTTGGCTGGCTTAGAAGCACCCAGTTGAGTGGGTACTTTCTTGTTGAGTGGGTGTGCAGCAGAGGTGATGTTCCCCTGCTCATGCAGTCCATGGTTGGCTTTTCTGCCAGTGGTTTGAAATCCACATTTTGGACTGTCAATCAGGCAGCTGCTTCCAATGTAGAACATCCCATGTCCAACACACATTCCATTAATTCCATTGACATTATTCTGCACAAATGAAGTATATTGCCTCGTCCTGTGGGTCTGTCTGGATCATCCACTCGCTTCACCATGAACTGCCACAGCTTGTTGGTGATGTAATTTACCCTTGGGTGATGTAATTTACCCTTGGGTGATCTCTTGGGTGCTGTGGCTGCACAAAATGTTTGCCTGTAGATCTCTGGGGTAAAAGCTTGGTGTTTTATTATTATTATTATTATTATTATTATTAATATTTATTTATAAGGCGCTACAAGGCATCCGCAGCGCCGTACAGAGACAAACAAAATCACAATACAATGGGAGACAGCACAGTACAGTAAACACAGCAACTCAGTACGCTCAATGCACAGCTAGAGAGGGCGGGGAAGGGGGAGGGAGGATCCGAAAATGACGGGGCCCAAGAAGGGGGGCGCGGAAGACAGGGAGACCCCCAGGGGGGAGGAGGGAGCGAAAGTGGACGTGGGGTGGAGGACCTTTGAGGAGGAGGGCTAAGTAGCTGGAGAGCAGAGTTAGAAGTGGTGGAAACAGGAGGAGAGATGGCCCTGCTCAGAGGAGCGTACAATCTAAGGGGAGGGGTGGACAGACAGAGAGACGCGGGGGAGAGAGGGAGAGTAGGGGGACAGAGGCAGAAGATAAGGTAGGAAGTTAAGTGGGAGACAGAAAGGCCTTAAGAAAAAGGTGGGTTTTTAGGGTCCGTTTGAAGCTGGACAGATTAGGGGAAGTTCTGATGGAGGGAGGGAGCTTGTTCCAGTGGAGGGGGGCAGCGCGGGCGAAGTCTTGGATACGCGCGTGGGAGGAGGTTATAAGGGGGGAAGAGAGGCGACGGTCAGAGGCAGAACGGAGAGGGCGGGATGGAGCATGAATAGAGAGGAGGGTGGAGATGTAGGGTGCAGTGGAGTTGGCGAGGGCCTTGTAGGTGAGTGTGAGGAGCTTAAAGAGGATTCTGAAGGGGAATGGGAGCCAGTGAAGGGCTAGGTAGAGGGGGGAGACAAAAGAGGAGCGGCGAGAGAGGAAAATAAGCCTAGCTGCAGCGTTAAGGACGGATCGAAGGGGATCGAGATGAGAGTGGGGGAGGCCAGTGAGGAGGAGGTTGCAGTAGTCCAGGCGGGAGATGATCAGAGAGTGGATAAGGCATTTGGTGGCATCTTGGGAGAGGAAGGGCCGGATGCGAGCGATGTTGCGCAGCTGGAAGCGGCAGGATTTAGCAAGAGAGAGGATGTGGGGGCCAAAGGAGAGAGAGGAGTCGAGGATGACACCAAGGCAGCGAAGTTGGGGGACAGGGGAGATAGAGGTGTTGTCGACAGTGATGGAGAGGTCAGAAGGGGATGGGGTATGAGAGGGAGGAAAAACTATGAGCTCAGTTTTGGCAAGGTTAAGTTTGAGGAATCGAGAGGACATCCAGGAGGAGATGGCAGAGAGGCAGGCGGACACCCTAGAGAGGAGGGAGGGAGAGAGATCAGGAGAGGAGAGGTATAGTTGAGTGTCGTCAGCGTAAAGGTGGTAGCTGAAGCCGAAGGAGCTGATGAGTTCACCCAGGGAGGAGGTGTATAGAGAGAAGAGTAAGGGTCCCAGAACAGAGCCCTGAGGGACCCCGACTGGAAGGGTGGATGGGGGGGAGAGAGACCCAGAGGTGGTGACAGAGAAGGAACGGTGAGTAAGGTAAGAGGTGAACCAGGACAGGACTGGGCCGGAGAGGCCGAAGACTGGAGGGTGTGAAGGAGGAGGGGGTGGTCAACGGTGTCAAAGGCTGCAGAGAGGTCAAGGAGGATGAGAAGGGAGAAGTGGCCCCTGGCTTTTGCAGAGAGGAGGTCATTGGTGACTTTAGCCAGGGCAGTTTCAGTGGAGTGGGCGGAAACCAGACTGGAGAGGATCAAGGAGGGAGTATTCAGAAAGGTAGGAGGTGAGACGGCTGCAGACGAGCCTCTCAAGAATTTTGGAGGCAAAAGGGAGAAGAGATATGGGGCGATAGTTCGAGAGAGAAGTGGGGTCGAGATTAGGTTTCTTAAGAATGGGGGATACGAGAGCATGTTTGAAGGAGGAGGGGAAGATGCCAGTGGAGAGGGAGAGATTAAAGAGGTGAGCGAGGTGGGAGCAGGTGGTGGGGGAAAGGGAGCGAAGAAGGTGGGAGGGGATGGGATCCAGGGGGCAGGTAGTGGGGGGGGGAGGATAAAATGAGAGAGTGGACTTCCTCGCCGGTGGTGGGACGGAAGGAGTGGAGGGGAAGGTGGTTGGGGGGGGGGGAGGACAGAAGAGTGGGAGGGGTGGAAGAGAGAGTGGAGGAGGAGATTTCAAGTCGGATGGCCTCGATTTTAGAGGAGAAGGAGGCGAAATCAGAGGCAGTCAGGGAGGAGGGGGTGGGGGGAGGGGAGGGGGCCAGGAGAGTGCTGAAGGTGGCAAAGAGGCGGCGGGGGTTAGAGGACTGGGAAGAGATGAGGGATTTAAAGAAAGATTGTTTAGCGAGTGAGAGGGCAGAGCTGTAGGATGAAAGGATGAATTTAAAGTGGAGGAAGTCAGCCAGGGAGCGGGATTTTCTCCAGTGACGTTCGGCGGAACGGGAGCATTTTTGGAGGAAGCGGGTAAATTTGGAGTGCCAGGGTTGGGGTTTGGAGCAGCGGGGGTGGACGGAGTGGGCAGGGGCGACCGCGTCCAGAGCGGAGGTGAGGGTGTGATTGTAGAGGGAGACCGCCTGGTTGGGGCAGGCCTGGGAGGAAAGGGGAGAAAGGAGGGTATCGAGAGAGGAGGACAGAGAGGCAGGGTCAAGAGCATCGAGGTTGCGTATGGACAGAGTAGGTTTGGGCAGGGGGGGGGAGCAGGAGAAGAGGAGAGAGAGAAGGAGAGGAGATGGTGGTCGGATAGAGGAAAGGGAGAGATGGAGAAGTCGGAGAGATTACATAGGTAGGAGAAGACAAGATCAAGGGAGTGACCAAGGCAGTGGGTAGAGGAGGAGGACCATTGGGTGAGACCAAGGGAGGAAGAGAGGGTGAGCAGTTTGCTGGAAGCAGGGTAGGTGCGGTTGTCGATGGGGATATTAAAGTCACCGAGAATGATCGAGGGGAGATCGGAGGAGAGGTAGTGAGGAAGCCAGCTAGCAAAGTTGTCAAGGAAGAGGGAGGTGGGGCCAGGGGGGCGGTAGATGACAGTGACGCGGAGATGGATGGGGTAGAAGAGGCGGATGGAGTGAGCTTCAAAAGAGGAGAAGGAGAGGGAGGGTTCAGGGGGAATGACACGAAAAGTACAGGTGGAGGAGAGGAGGAGGCCAACTCCACCGCCAGGGCGGGCACCAGGCCTGGCGGAGTGGGTGAAGGAGAGGCCACCATAGGAGAGGGCAGCGGGGAAAGTAGTATCAGAATCGGAGAGCCAGGTTTCAGTAACGGCAAGAAGGTTAAAGGAGTTGGATAGAAAGAGGTCGTGGATAGCAGTCAGCTTGTTGCGGACGGATCTGGCATTCCAGAGGGCACAGAAGAAAGGGGGAGAGGAGAGGGGGGAAATGGGGATGAGGTTAGCAAGATGAGCAGCGCGCGGGGGATGTCGGGGAGGAACGGGAGAGGTAGGGGCGGGGGGGAGAGTATGGGTATGGAGTGAGAGCGGGGAGGCATAGTAGGGAGAGAGAGTAACAGAACAGTGAGATAGTGGGGACAGTGAAAAACAGGTAAGAACAAAGGCAGGAAGACAATGAAAAGGTGGAAGATAATAACGAATTAGGGCGTGGAGGGCATGGAACAGTGAGATAATAAGGACAATGAAGACAGGTAAGAATGATAGCAGAACAGTAAGATAATAAGGACAGCGGATAACAGGTAAGAATAAGCAGGGAGACAATAGCAAGATGGAGGACAATAACCAATTAGGGCGTGGAAGGCAAAGAATAATAGAAGGAGAGGTAATAAGGACAATGGAAATAGGCAAGAATAATAACAGGTAAAACTAGTTGCTGGTAAATATAAAATCAGGAAAAACAAGATAAAGGCATATAAATAGTAGAATAATAACAGGTAAAAAGTAGAAACTTGTAAATGTACAATCAGGAAAAACAAAATAATGGCATATAAAATAATGTTTTATACGCAGTTGATGCAGTTAAGCCAGGGATTCAGCAGGAGAATGGTTAACTGACAAGCCGGGTCGGTACACAGTAGATCAGTTGGTGCAGATAAGCCAGGGATTCAGCAGGAGAAGGGTTAATTGACAAGCCGGGTCGGTACACAGTAGATCAGTTGGTGCAGATAAGACAGGGATTCAGCAGGAGAAGGGTTAATTGACAAGCCGGGTCGGTACACAGTAGATCAGTTGATGCAGATAAGCCAGGGATTCAGCAGGAGAAGGGTTAATTGACAAGCCGGGTCGGTACACAGTAGATCAGTTGGTGCAGATAAGCCAGGGATTCAGCAGAAGAAGGGTTAACTGACAAGCCGGGTCGGTACACAGTAGATCAGTTGATGCAGATAAGCCAGGGATTCAGCAGGAGAAGGGTTAATTGACAAGCCGGGTCGGTACACAGTAGATCAGTTGGTGCAGATAAGCCAGGGATTCAGCAGGAGAAGGGTTAATTGACAAGCCGGGTCGGTACACAGTAGATCAGTTGATACAGGTAAGCCAGGGACTCAGCAGGAGAAGGGTTAATTGACAAGCCGGGTTGGTACACAGTAGATCAGTTGATGTAGATAAGCCAGGGAATCAGCAGGAGAAGGGTTAACTGAAAAGCCGGGTCGGTACACAGTAGATCAGTTGATGCAGATAAGCCAGGGATTCAGCAGGAGAAGGGTTAACTGACAAGCCGGGTCGGTATACAGTAGATCAGTTGGTGCAGATAAGACAGGGATTCAGCAGGAGAAGGGTTAATTGACAAGCCGGGTCGGTACACAGTAGATCAGTTGATACAGATAAGCCAGGGACTCAGCAGGAGAAGGGCCAATTGACAAGCCGGGTCGGCACACAGTAGATCAGTTGATGTAGATAAGCCAGGGATTCAGCAGGAGAAGGGTTAATTGACAAGCCGGGTCGGTACACAATAGATCAGTTGGTGCAGATAAGCCAAAGATTCAGCAGGAGAAGGGTTAATTGACAAGCCGGGTCGGTACACAGTAGATCAGTTGATACAGATAAGCCAGGGACTCAGCAGGAGAAGGGTTAATTGACAAGCCGGGTCGGTACACAGTAGATCAGTTGATGCAGATAAGCCAGGGATCCAGCAGGAGAAGGGCCAACCGACAAGCCGGGTCGGCACACAGCAGACCAGCCGATGCAGACAAACCAGGGACCCAGCAGGAGAAGGGCCAACCGACAAGCCGGGCCGGCACACAGCAGACCAGCCGATGCAGACAAACCAGGGACCCAGCAGGAGAAGGGCCAACACAAGGAAGGCCCTTTTATACTACTTTTAGGAAGTAAAAGGAAGGCCCTTTTTAGGTTTTAGGAAGGCCCTTTATACTACTATAGAGCTCTGGGGTCGCTCCATGAAGAGCCTCCACTGCATGGACTTAGAGTTTGGGGGCCAATATTTGCCTATTTCCTCTTAGTTAATACTTTACAGGTCATCTCAAACAACTAAAATCCATGGTTTATGTTTTTATTTATAAAGAACTGACATTATGTAGCGCTGTATATTGAGGGAATCTTAACCGCGCACAAAGCTTCATACAATGACATGAAACGGAAGGTAAAGATGGCCTGACCCAAATAAGCTTACGATCTAAGAGGTGTGAGGTACACCTGATATATGAGAGAGGGGAGTAATCCGTGCATTGTAGCTATGGATTGCCAGCTATACCCATAATAAAACAGTCATTGGCGTCTGGTTTTTCTGTGCAGCTGCCAGTTGGGGCGATGAGAGATGGCAGAAGCCGGAGAGACCGTACACTGACGGCAACCATGACCGTCTTTCACAAGTTATCGTGGTCCTAGAGGAGGCTTTAGCACTCTTGTGGTTATCTATCCGATCGGAATAGCATTGTGTAGCCTGGTGTCTTCCTTTAGTGTCCTGCTCACTCCAGGAAATAAAACCACAGTTGTTCCCCATGTTTGGTGGCAGCTGTGGGTTCGGCCACTGAACAGAGATGGTGGTCAGTAGATCTTCTAAACATCCTTCTTTGTTGGGATGGCACTCCTTGGCACCACCACAATAACTTCCTACTGCCTTCACAAGATGTCTTATATTTGTGGTAAGATAATTGGGAGGTTAAGCCCATGATGCTCTAAAGTACAGTCATCTCCAACAAATGTCCATCAATAACCTCAAAACTCTCCTCCATTGATGCCTCGTCCGCTGGCTGCATCCATAGCGAAGCAGCCTGGCCATCCTGGGGGACTTGGGGAACCAGGACCAGTTACCGTGAGCGGTCTCTGGGAGGACCTTGCAGTTCCCTCTGGGTTTACTGATGGGCGATCTTTTTGGTCACTGTCTCCATCAGCTTCCTTCACACCTGACCTGTTCTGTTCATTCCAGTATGTTAGTGCCTTTTTCTGTGGCAACTCCTTTGGCCTACATCTCTAAATTGTTACTTAAAAAATGAATGTGGTATTTTTCCTTGCAAACCGTTCTTCCTCTGCTGAGCCACTCTGTCAGTCTCTACATTAGTTTTCTGTATTTCAACGAATCCAATATAAAATTCTTCTAACATACAAGGCTGTCAACAAAATTGCAACGACATACATCTCCTCACTTGTTTCAAAATATCTCCCAACTCGACACCTCCGTTCTGCACAAGATCTGCGTCTCTTCACTCTGATCACATCCTCCCATTCCCGGTTACAGGACTTTTTTCGGGCTGCACCCACTTTGTGGAATTTCCTCCATCGCACAGTAAGACTTTCCTCTGGTCTTAAAACCTTCAAGCGTTCTCTGAAAACCCACCTCTTCAGACAAGCTTATAATATTCCTCAACCACCACCTAGGGATTTTAAGAAATCTCCATAGGTTACTCTTACCACCCCCTACACAGCCAACACAAGACAACAACCCTCTGACCAACATTACTGTGTGACTGATCACACAGCCCACTCAATACTTCTACTTCACATTCTAGCTGGTCCAGTGTGCAATATGATGTAGCACTTACCCTTGTGTATGTATTACCCAGTATTGTTTTTATTAATGTTTGTTCCCAATTGTAAAGTGCTATGGAATTTGCTGGCGCTATATAAATAAATGTTGATGATGAAATGTGGGTAGTAGTGGCTACCAACACCAGAGCCTTCTCAAGACTCCTGAGTAACCCTATGTCAATATCGTCTGACTGAAAGGGAACAGAGAACTTGTGGACACTTTTCTGCAATATTGAAGCCCCTAGCATTGATGTAACATTTTAATACTTCACTCATAGTGGATGATTGGATTAAATCTGACAGCATTAGTCTACTCTGCCATCCTGTCTCGGGTAAGGGGTTTTACACTTGGTTTTCCTCTAGTCCTCAGTTACCTACTATTACTGACCAGTCCTGGTGTTACTTGGCCCCCAGACTCACTAATATGTTAGTTTACTGCCCTCACCTGGAACTGATTACTTCTGGGTGTTGTATATAGCTGCTGCAGTACCTCTTGTGACTATGGCTGCTCCTCCTCACCACTTACCAGGGATCAGGGCTGCTTGGTAGCGGCAGACACTGGACGTTGGGTTTAACGCAGGCGGCTCATACGTGTAATTCAGCAGGTACAGGCATCCTGCAGGAATGGATCAAAATCTTTAGGAAGTTTTTATTGCTCAGTAATAGCTAACAGATCAAATAAACACACTCAGAATACAGCAATGTGTTCTTTATATAGAGAGAGAGGCAGTTTTCACTACTGCCATGAATTCAAACAAGCACTTGAAATACCAGACCGATCATATTGGTTGAACCAACCAATTGGCACTATATTTTACTGCTGGTGCGCAGTTAATTCCTCCCATGGGGTTGCAGTATGTATGGATGCCGTCTATATAAGGGAGGGGGTTGCAGTACATATGGATGCCGTCTATATAAGGGAGGGGGTTGCAGTACGTATGGATGCCGTCTATATAAGGGAGGGGGTTGCAGTACGTATGGATGCCGTCTATATAAGGGATGGGGTTGCAGTACGTATGGATGCCGTCTATATAAGGGAGGGGGTTGCAGTACGTATGGATGCCGTCTATATAAGGGAGGGGGTTGCAGTATGTATGGATGCCGTCTATATAAGGGAGGGGGTTGCAGTATGTATGGATGCCGTCTATATAAGGGAGGGGGTTGCAGTATGTATGGATGCCGTCTATATAAGGGAGGGGGTTGCAGTATGTATGGATGCTGTCTATATAAGGGAGGGGGTTGCAGTATGTATGGATGCCGTCTATATAAGGGAGGGGGTTCCAGTATGTATGGATGCCGTCTATATAAGGGAGGGGGTTGCAGTACATATGGATGCCGTCTATATAAGGGAGGGGGTTGCAGTATGTATGGATGCTGTCTATATAAGGGAGGGGGTTGCAGTATGTATGGATGCTGTCTATATAAGGGAGGGGGTTGCAGTATGTATGGATGCTGTCTATATAAGGGAGGGGGTTGCAGTATGTATGGATGCCGTCTATATAAGGGAGGGGGTTGCAGTACATATGGATGCCGTCTATATAAGGGAGGGGGTTGCAGTACGTATGGATGCTGTCTATATAAGGGAGGGGGTTGCAGTATGTATGGATGCCGTCTATATAAGGGAGGGGGTTGCAGTACATATGGATGCCGTCTATATAAGGGAGGGGGTTGCAGTATGTATGAATGCCGTCTATATAAGGGAGGGGGTTGCAGTATGTATGGATGCCGTCTATATAAGGGAGGGGGTTGCAGTATGTATGGATGCCGTCTATATAAGGGAGGGGGTTTTGGTACAAGTAGATTCTATTCTATGATTTGCCATTGATCTGAGCAGACAGTAGGTAATTTAATGATTTTATTTATATTGAATATGTTTAGTACATTTTAGGTTATTCACATTGTAAATATTTGTGGCCCCCATGGCTAATTGTCCTGGTAGATAATGGACACATGCATTGTGTAGGCCTGCAGGTGACCGCTGTCACACAGTGAGCAGGATTGTGTGGTGCTCACAGGAAACTACGGCAGTTTCTTTTCTCTGGGTAAAGAATGTAAAGTGACCGGTCTAACCAGTCCATCCAGAGTCTGCTCCCTCCTTGTTGTTTCAGGCGGGTTCCTGGCAGGCTCTGAGTCTGTACAAATGTATTTCATCCATGCAGATACAGGAATAGTCCGCTGTGCCTACCCATGCCCGGGCCCAGGAATAGTGCGCTGTGCCTACCCATGTTAGTCTCCCCCCCCCACCCCCTGCCTCCCTGGCCCCAGGAATAGTGCGCTGTGCCTACCCATGCCCGGGCCCAGGAATAGTGCGCTGTACCTACCCGTGTTAGTCACTCCCCCCCCCCCCCCTGCCTCTCTGGCCCCAGGAATAGTGTGCTGTACCTACCTATGTTCCCCCAGCCCCAGGAATAGTGTGCTGTACCTACCCATGTTCCCCCAGCCCCAGGAATAGTGTGCTGTACCTACCCGTGTTAGTCACTCCCCCCCCCCCCCCCCCCCCCCCCCCCCGCCTCTCTGGCCCCAGGAATAGTGCGCTGTGCCTACCCATGTTTCCCCAGCCCCAGGAATAGTGTGCTGTACCTACCCGTGTTAGTCACTCCCCCCCTGCCTCTCTGGCCCCAGGAGTAGTGCGCTGTGCCTACCTGTTAGTCGTCCCCCCCCGGCTTCCCGGGCCCTAGGAATAGTGCGCTTGTAGCTGCCCGGGCACGAATAGTGCTCTTGTATGGTCTCACAATCTGCCTCTCTTTATCCCCAGGTGCTGCTGTGCTGGGTCAGGATACCATCCAAGTGAAGGAAGGAAGCCGTAAGTTCACCACTTGCTCACATCATGCTATTTTGGGCTCTATAGTTTTTCATAAATGAAGTGAAACCCTAGTTGATATTGGCAGTCTGGACATTACCCTATTCCGTACAGCGGAGGGGAAACAATCTTACATCCCATCATATGTCTCACATTACATGGAGGGGAATTTGGATGGGGACTGCTTCCAAGACAATGGTACCTTGTCCTGCTAGCAGTCCGGATTGTACAATGTAGACTGTCCAGTAGTTGTAACCGGTCAGATACACTGAACTATACAATTTACAATCTGTGTTTTCTTTCAGTTGCTGAGTTTAAGTGTAACTATCCCAGCAGTTTGCAGAACCCACGTGTTGAATGGAAGTTTAATTCCGGCCCGGACACTGGCTTTGTGTACTATGGTGGATCCCTCACAGGTAGGTCGCCAGAACTACCTACTATCCTATATATTTCTATGTAACTTTATTTGAATCTCTTATTTTACGTTTTAGTATTTTTGACCCAATATCTCAGACGTTGCACAAATTACTTCGTCCACCCCAGCGTGCGGTGTCCTTATGAATCCGGCCCTGTGTCTCTTGTAGGATTCCCCTGATCAGTCTCTTGTGTTCTGTCCTAGATTCATATAAGGACCGGGCTGTATTTTACCTCCAAGGCTTACAGCTAAAGAGTGTGACTCGGAAGGACAGTGGAGACTACGTGTGCGAAGTGACCGCCACGGACTCCACTGGAAAACCTGTCTACCAAGACTACAAAACAAAGCTGGTGGTTTTAGGTAACCTGAATTATCAAATACCTTCAGCCTAATGTTGCTTCCGTGCCACGTCTCTAACGTTGATGCTTCTTCTCCAGTTCCACCGTCGGTGCCTGTCGCTCAGGTGCCCACCTCTGTGACCACTGGGAGTAGGGCCGAACTTGTCTGCAATGAGCGAGATAGCTCACCTCCTGCTACAATCGTATGGTACAAGGACAAAATCCCAATGCCTGCAAACCCCAAAAGCAGCCCCACCTTCCAAAACTCAAGCTACACCATTGACCCCTCCTCTGGCGTACTGGTAAGGTGCAAACTCCTAAATTTCCAGACTAGTGTACCTACTAATTATCCATTACCACATTGCCCCATACTAGTCATACAGCTGAATACTGATCCTACGTCGTTACTTATTACTGAATCGCCCCCGTAGCGGTCACAGAGCTGAATACTAATCCTATGGGGGGAATTGAATTCCTATTTGCAATTCATGAAATGGGGTGCGGGCACACACGACTAGGCTCAGACGGAGCTATGCTCTGAGATGAGATTCCCCCACGTGTCATTGCCCTGTACCAGTCCTAGATCTGATTACTGAATCACCCGGGACAAGTCGTAGGTTTGAATGCTGATCTTTCTCTCAGTAAGATAATGTCTTGCTCTTTAGACGTATAACTCTGTGATGAAGTCTGACGCTGGAGAGTATTACTGTGAGGCAACGAACAGCGAGGGGAAGCAGGTGTCTGCAGCTGTCCGCATGGATGTCAGTAAGTACTGGTTTATTACATATATGTCGTGGCATGTGCCCAGTGTGGTGTTACCTGTATCTGTGTCGTCGGTGGATAGAACTGTGATTTCTCTTTGGCAGAGGATGTTAATGTTGGTGGGATCGTGGCCGCAGTCATCATTTCTCTTCTGATTCTTGGACTGATTGCATTTGCCGTTTGGTTTGCTTATCACCGCGGATACATTGGGGGTGAGTCTGTAGGGGTCATGTATATTGTATGACTGTAGGGAGGTGACATTTAGTCTTGGTGTCATGTAGGGTGACATCCTTATCACTTGAGATGAGCCTTGGTAGCTAGGAGGACCTACAGAGAGCAGACCTGCTCAGTAACTGTCATGTAGGGTGACATCCTTATCACTTTAGAGATGAGCCTTGGTAGCTAGGAGGACCTACACAAAGAGCAGACCTGCTCAGTAACTCTGTCATGTAGGGTGACATCCTTATCACTTGAGATGAGCCTTGGTGGCTAGGAGGACCTACACAGAGAGCAGACCTGCTCAGTAACTCTGTCATGTAGGGTGACATCCTTATCACTTTAGAGATGAGCCTTGGTAGCTAGGAGGACCTACAGAGAGCAGACCTGCTCAGTAACTCTGTCATGTAGGGTGACATCCTTATCACTTGAGATGAGCCTTGGTGGCTAGGAGGACCTACACAGAGAGCAGACCTGCTCAGTAACTCTGTGTCATGTAGGGTGACATCCTTATCAATTTAGAGATGATCCTTGGTAGCTAGGAGGACCTACACAGAGAGCAGACCTGCTCAGTAACTCTGTGTCATGTAGGGTGACATCCTTATCAATTTAGAGATGATCCTTGGTAGCTAGGAGGACCTACACAGAGAGCAGACCTGCTCAGTAACTCTTCATGTTGTAGCATGTTGCACCTCTGTGGGGGGGCGGGAGGGGGGGGAGTAGAATGAACGGAGACTTCTGCCATAACATTGGCACCATGTGGCTCCATTTACCTTTTGGAGACTCCTTGTGCCGAGTTGAAGGGACAGGCTCATTTAGTATTAGTGTCACTTACCTGGGCCCTAGAAGTCTATGGTGTCAGGTGTGTGTTTTCTCTTTAATTTGTAGAATGTCTAATAGGGTGTTTTTTTTTCTTTCCTATTTTTATTTCAGGCAAAAACAAGTAAGTGGAGATGTTTCTACTGGAGTTCCTAGTCCTTCTGCCTGGTCACCATATAATACACAACAGATGATGCTGTGCAGCCCTGTCATTCCTGTACAATGATTGCGCTCTCTGACAATCTCTGACATGAGTCAAAGCCTTAATAATCCTTCAGTTTAGTGTTGTAGCTTCCTATTAACCATATAACCACTCTGAAGGCTACATTTAGGTGTATAGTATTCGCCATCATAAATCTCTTAATGATGTGTTTATACACTGTCCAACTACTTACCCCCAAAACCTTATTGTGGCCCCTGATTGACCTCATTTATTTGTATAGTGTTGACCTGGGAATGTAATATAAAAGCGATGATGGAACATCTGATCCACGACCGTTTCAGGCTGCTTGAACTACAACCGCTTGATGCAGTGGTTGTGTCTTAATGTAGCGAGTCCATTCCTTGTGGTCAGCCGTATAATTAGAAGTCATCTTATGGTAGACGGACAGATCCTGTGTATTTCTGTATGGTGCAACGTGCAGTATGTTAAGACCATTGTATTGTAGTGTCCCCAGAACGCGGTGGTGGGGAGGGGAGACACCTATGAAAGGACCCTGGTACATTCAATGAATGTTGGTACAGTTACAGCAACCCCAAGAATCCCGATGGTTACATCCACAACACACTGCGAGAGCGGGAGTCTGTCCTGAAGTCCCAGATCTTCTAATGTCCTGGTCAGGGTTATAGCCGGTCACTCAGATCTGTCTAGTGATAAATGCAGTCGTCTCATCTCTCTCAAACTTTTTTTTTTTTCATTCTTGCAGCGGGAAAAAAGTAATCTACAGCCAGTCTTCTGAAACACGTAGTGACGTAAGTACCCAGCCATCCACACGCATGGTGCCTTCTCCCGCTCTGAGGCCGTCTCAGGTCACTCTTGGGCTTCCATCTGATATACTGATCAGTCCTAGGGATGCTCACCAGTGCCACTCTAATGATGCCGATTAGTCACTACAGATGGGGACAGCAGTATTTTAAGTACGGTCTTAAAATTAGAGTTAAATCACTAACAATGGAAACCGTTCTCCCCAGCACACATCATATCTTATACCAGTTACTGTTCTCCCTGGTGATATCAGATCATCTAGCACAGCCGCCAGTAAGCTGTCTGCCATCCTGTCACATGACCTTCAGGCGACAGAGCAGCTCTTAGGTCACCCAGCATACAGCAGCTGTCTTACAGGCTCCGCGGATGGGGGCAGAGCAGCTCTTAGGTCACCCAGCATACAGCAGCTGTCTTACAGGCTCAGTGGATGGGGGCAGAGCAGCTCTTAGGTCACCCAGCATACAGCAGCTGTCTTACAGGCTCAGTGGATGGGGCAGAGCAGCTCTTAGGTCACCCAGCATACAGCAGCTGTCTTACAGGCTCAGTGGATGGGGGCAGAGCAGCTCTTAGGTCACCCAGCATACAGCAGCTGTCTTACAGGCTCAGTGGATGGGGCAGAGCAGCTCTTAGGTCACCCAGCATACAGCAGCTGTCTTACAGGCTCCGCGGATGGGGGCAGAGCAGCTCTTAGGTCACCCAGCATACAGCAGCTGTCTTACAGGCTCAGTGGATGGGGCAGAGCAGCTCTTAGGTCACCCAGCATACAGCAGCTGTCTTACAGGCTCCGCGGATGGGGGCAGAGCAGCTCTTAGGTCACCCAGCATACAGCAGCTGTCTTACAGGCTCAGTGGATGGGGCAGAGCAGCTCTTAGGTCACCCAGCATACAGCAGCTGTCTTACAGGCTCCGCGGATGGGGGCAGAGCAGCTCTTAGGTCACCCAGCATGCAGCAGCTGTCTTACAGGCTCCGCGGATGGGGGCAGAGCAGCTCTTAGGTCACCCAGCATACAGCAGCTGTCTTACAGGCTCAGTGGATGGGGCAGAGCAGCTCTTAGGTCACCCAGCATACAGCAGCTGTCTTACAGGCTCCGCGGATGGGGGCAGAGCAGCTCTTAGGTCACCCAGCATACAGCAGCTGTCTTACAGGCTCAGTGGATGGGGGCAGAGCAGCTCTTAGGTCACCCAGCATACAGCAGCTGTCTTACAGGCTCAGTGGATGGGGGCAGAGCAGCTCTTAGGTCACCCAGCATACAGCAGCTGTCTTACAGGCTCCGCGGATGGGGGCAGAGCAGCTCTTGGGTCACCCAGCATACAGCAGCTGTCTTACAGGCTCAGTGGATGGGGGCAGAGCAGCTCTTAGGTCACCCAGCATACAGCAGCTGTCTTACAGGCTCAGTGGATGGGGGCAGAGCAGCTCTTAGGTCACCCAGCATGCAGCAGCTGTCTTACAGGCTCAGTGGATGGGGGCAGAGCAGCTCTTAGGTCACCCAGCATACAGCAGCTGTCTTACAGGCTCAGTGGATGGGGGCAGAGCAGCTCTTAGGTCACCCAGCATACAGCAGCTTTCTTACAGGCTCAGTGGATGGGGGCAGAGCAGCTCTTAGGTCACCCAGCATACAGCAGCTGTCTTACAGGCTCAGTGGATGGGGGCAGAGCAGCTCTTAGGTCACCCAGCATGCAGCAGCTGTCTTACAGGCTCCGCGGATGGGGGCAGAGCAGCTCTTAGGTCACCCAGCATACAGCAGCTTTCTTACAGGCTCAGTGGATGGGGGCAGAGCAGCTCTTAGGTCACCCAGCATACAGCAGCTGTCTTACAGGCTCAGTGGATGGGGGCAGAGCAGCTCTTAGGTCACCCAGCATACAGCAGCTGTCTTACAGGCTCAGTGGATGGGGGCAGAGCAGCTCTTAGGTCACCCAGCATACAGCAGCTGTCTTACAGGCTCAGTGGATGGGGGCAGAGCAGCTCTTAGGTCACCCAGCATATAGCAGCTGTCTTACAGGCTCAGTGGATGGGGGCAGAGCAGCTCTTAGGTCACCCAGCATGCAGCAGCTGTCTTACAGGCTCCGCGGATGGGGGCAGAGCAGCTCTTAGGTCACCCAGCATACAGCAGCTGTCTTACAGGCTCCGCGGATGGGGCAGAGCAGCTCTTAGGTCACCCAGCATACAGCAGCTTTCTTACAGGCTCAGTGGATGGGGGCAGAGCAGCTCTTAGGTCACCCAGCATACAGCAGCTGTCTTACAGGCTCAGTGGATGGGGGCAGAGCAGCTCTTAGGTCACCCAGCATACAGCAGCTGTCTTACAGGCTCAGTGGATGGGGGCAGAGCAGCTCTTAGGTCACCCAGCATACAGCAGCTGTCTTACAGGCTCAGTGGATGGGGGCAGAGCAGCTCTTAGGTCACCCAGCATATAGCAGCTGTCTTACAGGCTCAGTGGATGGGGGCAGAGCAGCTCTTAGGTCACCCAGCATGCAGCAGCTGTCTTACAGGCTCCGCGGATGGGGGCAGAGCAGCTCTTAGGTCACCCAGCATACAGCAGCTGTCTTACAGGCTCCGCGGATGGGGCAGAGCAGCTCTTAGGTCACCCAGCATGCAGCAGCTGTCTTACAGGCTCAGTGGATGGGGCAGAGCAGCTCTTAGGTCACCCAGCATACAGCAGCTGTCTTACAGGCTCAGTGGATGGGGGCAGAGCAGCTCTTAGGTCACCCAGCATACAGCAGCTTTCTTACAGGCTCCGCGGATGGGGGCAGAGCAGCTCTTAGGTCACCCAGCATACAGCAGCTGTCTTACAGGCTCAGTGGATGGGGGCAGAGCAGCTCTTGGGTCACCCAGCATACAGCAGCTGTCTTACAGGCTCAGTGGATGGGGGCAGAGCAGCTCTTAGGTCACCCAGCATGCAGCAGCTGTCTTACAGGCTCAGTGGATGGGGGCAGAGCAGCTCTTAGGTCACCCAGCATACAGCAGCTGTCTTACAGGCTCAGTGGATGGGGGCAGAGCAGCTCTTAGGTCACCCAGCATACAGCAGCTGTCTTACAGGCTCAGTGGATGGGGGCAGAGCAGCTCTTAGGTCACCCAGCATATAGCAGCTGTCTTACAGGCTCAGTGGATGGGGCAGAGCAGCTCTTAGGTCACCCAGCATGCAGCAGCTGTCTTACAGGCTCAGTGGATGGGGCAGAGCAGCTCTTAGGTCACCCAGCATACAGCAGCTGTCTTACAGGCTCAGTGGATGGGGGCAGAGCAGCTCTTAGGTCACCCAGCATATAGCAGCTGTCTTACAGGCTCAGTGGATGGGGGCAGAGCAGCTCTTAGGTCACCCAGCATACAGCAGCTGTCTTACAGGCTCCGCGGATGGGGGCAGAGCAGCTCTTAGGTCACCCAGCATATAGCAGCTGTCTTACAGGCTCAGTGGATGGGGGCAGAGCAGCTCTTAGGTCACCCAGCATACAGCAGCTGTCTTACAGGCTCAGTGGATGGGGGCAGAGCAGCTCTTAGGTCACCCAGCATACAGCAGCTGTCTTACAGGCTCAGTGGATGGGGCAGAGCAGCTCTTAGGTCACCCAGCATACAGCAGCTGTCTTACAGGCTCAGTGGATGGGGGCAGAGCAGCTCTTAGGTCACCCAGCATACAGCAGCTGTCTTACAGGCTCAGTGGATGGGGGCAGAGCAGCTCTTAGGTCACCCAGCATACAGCAGCTGTCTTACAGGCTCAGTGGATGGGGGCAGAGCAGCTCTTAGGTCACCCAGCATACAGCAGCTGTCTTACAGGCTCCGCGGATGGGGGCAGAGCAGCTCTTAGGTCACCCAGCATGCAGCAGCTGTCTTACAGGCTCCGCGGATGGGGGCAGAGCAGCTCTTAGGTCACCCAGCATACAGCAGCTGTCTTACAGGCTCAGTGGATGGGGGCAGAGCAGCTCTTAGGTCACCCAGCATACAGCAGCTGTCTTACAGGCTCAGTGGATGGGGCAGAGCAGCTCTTAGGTCACCCAGCATGCAGCAGCTGTCTTACAGGCTCAGTGGATGGGGGCAGAGCAGCTCTTAGGTCACCCAGCATGCAGCAGCTGTCTTACAGGCTCCGCGGATGGGGGCAGAGCAGCTCTTAGGTCACCCAGCATGCAGCAGCTGTCTTACAGGCTCAGTGGATGGGGCAGAGCAGCTCTTAGGTCACCCAGCATGCAGCAGCTGTCTTACAGGCTCAGTGGATGGGGCAGAGCAGCTCTTAGGTCACCCAGCATGCAGCAGCTGTCTTACAGGCTCAGTGGATGGGGCAGAGCAGCTCTTAGGTCACCCAGCATACAGCAGCTGTCTTACAGGCTCCGCGGATGGGGGCAGAGCAGCTCTTAGGTCACCCAGCATACAGCAGCTTTCTTACAGGCTCAGTGGATGGGGCAGAGCAGCTCTTAGGTCACCCAGCATACAGCAGCTGTCTTACAGGCTCAGTGGATGGGGACAGAGCAGCTCTTAGGTCACCCAGCATACAGCAGCTGTCTTACAGGCTCAGTGGATGGGGGCAGAGCAGCTCTTAGGTCACCCAGCATACAGCAGCTGTCTTACAGGTTCCGCGGATGGGGCAGAGCAGCTCTTAGGTCACCCAGCATACAGCAGCTGTCTTACAGGCTCAGTGGATGGGGGCAGAGCAGCTCTTAGGTCACCCAGCATATAGCAGCTGTCTTACAGGCTCAGTGGATGGGGCAGAGCAGCTCTTAGGTCACCCAGCATGCAGCAGCTGTCTTACAGGCTCAGTGGATGGGGCAGAGCAGCTCTTAGGTCACCCAGCATACAGCAGCTGTCTTACAGGCTCAGTGGATGGGGCAGAGCAGCTCTTAGGTCACCCAGCATACAGCAGCTGTCTTACAGGCTCAGTGGATGGGGGCAGAGCAGCTCTTAGGTCACCCAGCATACAGCAGCTGTCTTACAGGCTCAGTGGATGGGGGCAGAGCAGCTCTTAGGTCACCCAGCATATAGCAGCTGTCTTACAGGCTCCGCGGATGGGGGCAGAGCAGCTCTTAGGTCACCCAGCATACAGCAGCTGTCTTACAGGCTCAGTGGATGGGGGCAGAGCAGCTCTTAGGTCACCCAGCATACAGCAGCTGTCTTACAGGCTCAGTGGATGGGGGCAGAGCAGCTCTTAGGTCACCCAGCATATAGCAGCTGTCTTACAGGCTCAGTGGATGGGGGCAGAGCAGCTCTTAGGTCACCCAGCATACAGCAGCTGTCTTACAGGTTCCGCGGATGCCGCTTTTATTTCCAAGTAGGTCTGATTTGTGCATTTATTTCATGTCCTCACACTGATGCCTGAAACTGATCTTTCTCTTGTTTTCAGAAAAACTTCCAGCAAACTTCTTCCTTTCTGGTCTGATGACAAGACAGCGTAAATAGCTGTTCCATAATCTGTCTGCCTTCACGTTTATTGTGCCAGAAGATCTTCATATACGTGAGCTTAGGTGACATTCCAAGATTCCACAAGCTGAGAAACAAAGAACGTGTGTGTGTGTGTGTGTGTGTGTGTGTGTGTATATGTAGGAGAGACGCAAGAAAACTATGAATTAACTGTAAGATATTTATAATCCCAGACGTCTTCCTTATTAGATAACTCTTTATTATATGTACAGGTCATTCGCTGATCTGGTAATGTGGCCGTTCCTAGGTGTAGTGTGGTCACCTGCTTGTTCTTGTGTCTGAAATCCATATCTGGTTTGATCCCACCTACCATGTACATTTTATATATTTATTGATCTGCAGGCCAGACCCTTAGAGCTTCAGATGGCTGACGGTGTCTTGGGCTGGCCTGCCACCAAAGGACCAATCGGGTCCCTCCGCTCAGGCACCAAGAGACAAGATTTACATGCCATATCACGTTGGAGATAGCGATGGGGTCAGCAGATGTCATCTCACCAGGTTTTCAGAGATGCCGGTCAGTTAAACCCGTTGGCAGGAATATTGGTGTTATTTTCACCAGTATTACTGCATGTGAGTTCAGCATTGGTAAAATGTTCTGTTCTTGCTACAAACACCTGATTTTTCTTCTTAACCACCCTAATAATAAAATGAGCTTAAGGCTATTGATGCACTGGAGCAAATGAAGAGTGAGATTGCCGTGCATGAGTTGTACTATGGGTCTGCCGTCTTGTGATCTCCTCAGAGAGGTGCGATGTACCAGGACCTCTGGATACTGTGCAACTGGAGGATCTGTACCCTGCGGCAGAGCTTTACCCCACTAAATCATTCACCATGTCTGCTGTAACTGGGGGTGAATAGATTTGTTTCCCTGGGAGTGGGGGGTTAACGGGGTTATGTCTTTTATGTCATGTCTAATATTTTTACATTCTTGTGTTTTCTATCAAGTTTTAATCTTATATTTGGGAATAAATCTCCTGAACCAAGAAATGTTGTCCTGTGTTCTAGTTGGTATTTGGCTTTTTACTGATCTGTCCAGGTCCCACAACCTCCAAGTAGAGTGAGGCCAAGAATGAAATCTGATAAAGGCTCAGCAGTAGGGGATAATTGTCAGTATGGTGGGAAAACCTCTTCTAGAGAGTTATAAACTTCAATAGTAACCCAAGGTTTAAGAGGGGATCAAGAGAGCTGCATGTGGTAAGCTTCCAATTTAGGAGTGGCCAAGCCACCTCTAAGCTTGGAGCGAAACATTCGGTCTCTGGAGAGTCTAGGGCGTTTATTGTACCAAATAAAATGAGTTTCTACCAAGTAGAATTTATTTGACAGATCTGGGGGCCAGGTAAGGGATAGAGCTGAACAGATGCAGGATCTTTGGGAGCAGCATCATTCATAGCGGCCTCTCTCCCCAGCCAAGAGATTTCATCATTTACCCAAGTTTTAGTGAGTGTGTCAAAATGTCTTAGTCGCGGTTGGTAATTACACGAATACTGAACCAGGGGGGGATACGAATTCCTAGGTATGTCATAAATGGGGGGCACCAATGAAACTTATACTGGAACTGTAAGGGCCGTATTGAGTCCTGTGGAAGGGCAGCAAGGGCCGTATTGAGTCCTGTGGAAGGGCAGCAAGGGCCGTAATGAGTCCTGTGGCAGGGCAGCAAGGGCCGTAATGAGTCCTGTGGCAGGGCAGCAAGGGCCGTAATGAGTCCTGTGGAAGGGCAGCAAGGGCCGTAATGAGTCCTGTGGAAGGGCAGCAAGGGCCGTAATGAGTCCTGTGGAAGGGCAGCAAGGGCCGTAATGAGTCCTGTGGAAGGGCAGCAAGGGCCGTAAGGAGTCCTGTGGAAGGGCAGCAAGGGCCGTATTGAGTCCTGTGGAAGGGCAGCAAGGGCCGTATTGAGTCCTGTGGAAGGGCAGCAAGGGCCGTATTGAGTCCTGTGGAAGGGCAGCAAGGGCCCTATTGAGTCCTGTGGAAGGGCAGCAAGGGCCGTATTGAGTCCTGTGGAAGGGCAGCAAGGGCCGTATTGAGTCCTGTGGAAGGGCAGCAAGGGCCGTATTGAGTCCTGTGGAAGGGCAGCAAGGGCCGTATTGAGTCCTGTGGAAGGGCAGCAAGGGCCGTATTGAGTCCTTTGGAAGGGCAGCAAGGGCCGTATTGAGTCCTATGGAAGGGCAGCAAGGGCCGTATTGAGTCCTATGGAAGGGCAGCACAAGACTTTTAAACTTATCCAAGGAAGGAATTTGATGTCTGGAAACGTCAGTTTTTATTCTGCAAAATCTGCATATTATTTTATAGAATGATGATGATAATTGATGATGATGATAAATATGATGACTGCCAGGACACCAAGAACATTATGGCACAAGCCCAAACTAAAGTCCTGGTATCTAGGGGTTCAGGATCACAGGATGTATTTTTATTACAGATGGCAGAAATAACTGTAACCAATAGCAACTATATCAGATAAATACTTTAAAATAAGGCCCGAATGATCACCATGCTCCAAACAACCCACAACCGCACCCAGTGTATGTTATCCCTCAACTGAAAGACTTAATACAGTCTAGTCTGTTACTGTTCCCAGCTGTAGAAATGAACTCCGGCTAGACCAGCCACGTACCAGCAGTACTCAGTCAGTTTCTATGGAGATCCAGGGTGGGTACACAGCACAAACAGAGTACTTAGTGTCTGGTGAAGCTGCTTGACTGATTCCTATAGCCCCTGTTAAAACTGTTGTCCAGCCAAGCTGTTGCTGAGGTCCAGTGTCCTAATGTTGTTGTCCCTGCAAAGAAGTCTTCTGATCCTTCGAAGGTCTTATTTTTGGCCGTTTTATTTTTCTATTCCCCGGCCAAGCTGTTGGCCAGGATGTTACTTCAGGACAAGCTGTTCCGGCACTCTTCTGATCCTGCATATCCCGGGCCGCTCAGCCAAAGGTCTCTAACAAGGTGGCAGGGACCTGAACACCAGTCACCCTACTCTGGTAGGCACACCAGGTGAACGGATCCATGAGCAGCTCCTGATGGAGCAGGATAAGTAACAGAGATTGGCAAGCACCACAATGGAGCTGGTAGTAGACAACACTCTACCACCAGGCTTACCAGAATCCAGGACATCCTCAGGCTCCCCTGCAGAGTTATTCCCAGGTCATTCACGATTTTATGACATAGAAGGGTTTTTAAACAGTCCAGACTTCCTGGTTTACCTGTAAAGTGGTTCTTGGCCAAGATATAGAGAAGGATCCGTATTGTAATCAATGAGTATATGTGCAACCTACCTGGCTATAGTTGTGACCATACAGTATCCCCAGATGTCTGCAATAGTGAGAGTCTGGATGACAGTTGCTGTCACAATAATGATGAATATTGATGATTATATGACCGGTTGCTGCATTCTGCTCCTGTATCCGCTGTGTGTTTCACTGTTACTATGGTTGTTCGGTGATGGCCTCCTGGAAGCAGTAGGACCTGAAGGAGGAAGTGATGGCCGGGAATCTACCTGCAGAGTTCCAGCATCTCTGGTCTGTTTAACGTTTAATCGCCCCCAGATCCTTCAGATGTTACTAGTGAAGATACTGTAAGAAGATAAAATACTTACTGTACCTGATACTGTGGGTGCAGTATATATTATTCCAGTATATAGTTACTGTACCTGATACTGTGGGTGCAGTATATAGTCTTCCAGTATACAGTTACTGTACCTGATACTGTGGGTGCAGTATATATTATTCCAGTATACAGTTACTGTACCTGATACTGTGGGTGCAGTATATAGTCTTCCAGTATACAGTTACTGACACCTGATAATGTGGGTGCAGTATATAGTCTTCCAGTATACAGTTACTGTACCTGATACTGTGGGTGCAGTATATATTATTCCAGTATACAGTTACTGTACCTGATACTGTGGGTGCAGTATATATTATTCCAGTATAAAAGTTACTGTACCTGATACTGTGGGTGCAGTATATATTATTCCAGTATAAAAGTTACTGACACCTGATACTGTGGGTGCAGTATATAATATTACAGTATACAGTTACTGACACCTGATACTGTGGGTGCAGTATATATTATTCCAGTATACAGTTACTGACACCTGATACTGTGGGTGCAGTATATAGTCTTCCAGTATACAGTTACTGTACCTGATACTGTGGGTGCAGTATATATTATTCCAGTATACAGATACTGACACCTGATACTGTGGGTGCAGTATATAATATTCCAGTATACAGTTACTGTACCTGATACTGTGGGTGCAGTATATATTATTCCAGTATATAGTTACTATACCTGATACTGTGGGTGCAGTATATATTATTCCAGTATATAGTTACTGTACCTGATACTGTGGGTGCAGTATATATTATTACAGTATACAGTTACTGACACCTGATACTGTGGGTGCAGTATATATTATTCCAGTATATAGTTACTGTACCTGATACTGTGGGTGCAGTATATATTATTCCAGTATACAGTTACTGTACCTGATACTGTGGGTGCAGTATATATTATTCCAGTATACAGATACTGACACCTGATACTGTGGGTGCA
The DNA here is from genome assembly GCA_036250195.1 of Mixophyes australis. Taxonomy (NCBI): domain Eukaryota; kingdom Metazoa; phylum Chordata; class Amphibia; order Anura; family Limnodynastidae; genus Mixophyes; species Mixophyes australis. The sequence continues at coordinate 92,607,672 of JAVHZZ010000012.1, forward strand.
GTATATAATATTCCAGTATACAGTTACTGTACCTGATACTGTGGGTGCAGTATATATTATTCCAGTATATAGTTACTATACCTGATACTGTGGGTGCAGTATATATTATTCCAGTATATAGTTACTGTACCTGATACTGTGGGTGCAGTATATATTATTACAGTATACATATACTGACACCTGATACTGTGGGTGCAGTATATATTACAGTATACAGTTACTGTACCTGATACTGTGGGTGCAGTATATATTATTACAGTATACAGTTACTGTACCTGATACTGTGGGTGCAGTATATATTATTACAGTATACAGTTACTGTACCTGATACTGTGGGTGCAGTATATATTATTCCAGTATACAGTTACTGTACCTGATACTGTGGGTGCAGTATATATTATTACAGTATACAGTTACTGTACCTGATACTGTGGGTGCAGTATATATTATTACAGTATACAGTTACTGACACCTGATACTGTGGGTGCAGTATATAATATTACAGTATACAGTTACTGTACCTGATACTGTGGGTGCAGTATATATTATTCCAGTATACAGTTACTGTACCTGATACTGTGGGTGCAGTATATATTACAGTATACAGTTACTGTACCTGATACTGTGGGTGCAGTATATATTATTACAGTATACAGTTACTGACACCTGATACTGTGGGTGCAGTATATAATATTACAGTATACACTTACTGTACCTGATACTGTGGGTGCAGTATATATTATTCCAGTATACAGTTACTGTACCTGATACTGTGGGTGCAGTATATATTATTCCAGTATACAGTTACTGTACCTGATACTGTGGGTGCAGTATATATTATTACAGTATACAGTTACTGACACCTGATACTGTGGGTGCAGTATATAATATTACAGTATACAGTTACTGTACCTGATACTGTGGGTGCAGTATATATTATTACAGTATACAGTTACTGTACCTGATACTGTGGGTGCAGTATATATTATTACAGTATACAGTTACTGTACCTGATACTGTGGGTGCAGTATATATTATTACAGTATACAGTTACTGACACCTGATACTGTGGGTGCAGTATATAATATTACAGTATACAGTTACTGTACCTGATACTGTGGGTGCAGTATATATTATTCCAGTATACAGTTACTGTACCTGATACTGTGGGTGCAGTATATATTATTCCAGTATATAGTTACTGTACCTGATACTGTGGGTGCAGTATATATATTACAGTATACAGTTACTGTACCTGATACTGTGGGTGCAGTATATATTATTCCAGTATACAGTTACTGTACCTGATACTGTGGGTGCAGTATATATTATTACAGTATACAGTTACTGTACCTGATACTGTGGGTGCAGTATATATTATTACAGTATACAGTTACTGACACCTGATACTGTGGGTGCAGTATATAATATTACAGTATACAGTTACTGTACCTGATACTGTGGGTGCAGTATATATTATTACAGTATACAGTTACTGTACCTGATACTGTGGGTGCAGTATATATTATTACAGTATACAGTTACTGTACCTGATACTGTGGGTGCAGTATATATTATTACAGTATACAGTTACTGACACCTGATACTGTGGGTGCAGTATATAATATTACAGTATACACTTACTGTACCTGATACTGTGGGTGCAGTATATATTATTCCAGTATACATATACTGACACTTGATACTGTGGGTGCAGTATATATTATTCCAGTATACAGTTACTGTACCTGATACTGTGGGTGCAGTATATATTATTCCAGTATATAGTTACTGTACCTGATACTGCGTGTGCAGTATATATTATTCCAGTATATAGTTACTGTACCTGATACTGTGGGTGCAGTATATATTATTCCAGTATACAGTTACTGTACCTGATACTGTGGGTGCAGTATATAATATTCCAGTATACAATTACTGTACCTGATACTGTGGGTGCAGTATATATATTACAGTATACAGTTACTGTACCTGATACTGTGGGTGCAGTATATATTATTCCAGTATACAGTTACTGTACCTGATACTGTGGGTGCAGTATATATTATACCAGTATATAGTTACTGTACCTGATACTGTGGGTGCAGTATATATTATTCCAGTATACATATACTGTACCTGATACTGTGGGTGCAGTATATATTATTACAGTATACAGTTACTGTACCTGATACTGTGGGTGCAGTATATATTATTACAGTATACAGTTACTGTACCTGATACTGTGGGTGCAGTATATATTATTACAGTATACAGTTACTGTACCTGATACTGTGGGTGCAGTATATATTATTCCAGTATACAGTTACTGTACCTGATACTGTGGGTGCAGTATATATTATTACAGTATACAGTTACTGTACCTGATACTGTGGGTGCAGTATATATTATTACAGTATACAGTTACTGTACCTGATACTGTGGGTGCAGTATATATTATTACAGTATACAGTTACTGTACCTGATACTGTGGGTGCAGTATATATTATTCCAGTATACAGTTACTGTACCTGATACTGTGGGTGCAGTATATATTATACCAGTATATAGTTACTGTACCTGATACTGTGGGTGCAGTATATATTATTCCAGTATACAGATACTGACACCTGATACTGTGGGTGCAGTATATATTATTACAGTATACAGATACTGTACCTGATACTGTGGGTGCAGTATATATTATTACAGTATACAGATACTGACACCTGATACTGTGGGTGCAGTATATATTATTACAGTATACAGTTACTGTACCTGATACTGTGGGTGCAGTATATATTATTACAGTATACAGTTACTGTACCTGATACTGTGGGTGCAGTATATATTATTCCAGTATACAGATACTGACACCTGATACTGTAGGTGCAGTATATATTATTACAGTATACAGTTACTGTACCTGATACTGTAGGTGCAGTATATATTGTTACAGTATACAGTTACTGTACCTGATACTGTGGGTGCAGTATATATTATTCCAGTATACAGATACTGTACCTGATACTGTAGGTGCAGTATATATTATTACAGTATACAGTTACTGTACCTGATACTGTAGGTGCAGTATATATTGTTACAGTATACAGTTACTGTACCTGATACTGTGGGTGCAGTATATATTATTCCAGTATACAGATACTGACACCTGATACTGTGGGTGCAGTATATATTGTTACAGTATACAGTTACTGTACCTGATACTGTAGGTGCAGTATATATTATTACAGTATACAGTTACTGTACCTGATACTGTGGGTGCAGTATATATTATTACAGTATACAGTTACTGTACCTGATACTGTGGGTGCAGTATATATTATTCCAGTATACAGATACTGACACCTGATACTGTAGGTGCAGTATATATTATTACAGTATACAGTTACTGTACCTGATACTGTGGGTGCAGTATATATTATTCCAGTATACAGATACTGACACCTGATACTGTGGGTGCAGTATATATTGTTACAGTATACAGTTACTGTACCTGATACTGTGGGTGCAGTATATATTATTCCAGTATACAGTTACTGTACCTGATACTGTGGGTGCAGTATATATTATTCCAGTATACAGTTACTGTACCTGATACTGTGGGTGCAGTATATAATATTCCAGTATACAGTTACTGTACCTGATACTGTGGGTGCAGTATATATTATTACAGTATACAGTTACTGTACCTGATACTGTAGGTGCAGTATATATTATTCCAGTATACAGATACTGACACCTGATACTGTGGGTGCAGTATATATTATTACAGTATACAGTTACTGTACCTGATACTGTGGGTGCAGTATATAATATTCCAGTATACAGTTACTGTACCTGATACTGTGGGTGCAGTATATATTATTACAGTATACAGTTACTGACACCCGATACTGTAGGTGCAGTATATAATATTACAGTATACACTTACTGTACCTGATACTGTGGGTGCAGTATATATTATTCCAGTATACAGTTACTGTACCTGATACTGTGGGTGCAGTATATATTATTACAGTATACAGTTACTGACACCTGATACTGTGGGTGCAGTATATAATATTACAGTATACACTTACTGTACCTGATACTGTGGGTGCAGTATATATTATTACAGTATACAGTTACTGTACCTGATACTGTGGGTGCAGTATATATTATTCCAGTATACAGTTACTGTACCTGATACTGTGGGTGCAGTATATATATTACAGTATACAGTTACTGTACCTGATACTGTGGGTGCAGTATATATTATTCCAGTATACAGTTACTGTACCTGATACTGTGGGTGCAGTATATATTATTACAGTATACAGTTACTGACACCTGATACTGTGGGTGCAGTATATATTATTACAGTATACACTTACTGTACCTGATACTGTGGGTGCAGTATATATTATTACAGTATACAGTTACTGTACCTGATACTGTAGGTGCAGTATATATTATTACTGGATATAATTTACTTATCCCAGTATATATAATACAAATGTATAATATTGATCATATTCTATATGCAGCACATTCTCAGAGATCGCAATCACTAGTAGAAGATAAACATAATAAATGTATAGAAGAACTGTCCCCTTTGTGGAAGTGGTGGCCATTTTCTTGTAGTAACTCTCTGGAAAATCTGCTTGGTGTGAGCTGGTAATTAGCAATGTAATGTATTATTGTCCTCAATGTTATCCCAGTGGCGGCCATTTTGTTGTAGCCTCCGTGGCGGGAACTGTGATCTTGGTAGCTGCTGTCAGTGTTAGTTGTGGGTGAGGTGAGCAGAGGTGAGTTCAGTGGAGGCAGCATCTGGTTTACATATATAAATAATGTATTAGGTTGGGCAAAATAAGGAAGATGTTTAGATCATGACTTTTTAATTAAACATTAGAGTAAGTTAATTTCACTGTTTTGAAAAATAATTTATGTTTATATGTGTTTTGTCCAATGTCAGACAACTCGCCCACACAAATGGGTGTGCACGTAACATTGGGGTGTGCCCAGGTGGTTTTGGAACAGCGGGTCCAGCCCTAGCTCCGCCCCCTCCTATATAACTGAGCATTCGGTGCCACGTGTGTCGCTGGTACACCCCTGGCAGGGCGACACTCAACGGGATTCATGAAAAAGAGGGATAGGCTGCGCTTCCTCCAAATATATGAAGCAGCCAAATGCGAACCTGAGAGTGTGTGGGGGACCCCTAAACTCCCAACAATGTTAGATACGTATAAAAATAGTCCGGTTCTGGGCGCTTGTAAAGGAAAGATATATCAATTTAATATGGATAGGTCCACAATACGCTCCGGCCGGAACGAGACAGCTTAGATGTGTTAAACAATTAACATGCATCAATTGACACTGCCGAAAACAATGATAATGGTAAAAAACACTATAAACTCAGTGTGATTGAAAATATGGTTAAAGTGCACTTGCAAGCTACTAAAATATGAAATGACAATTGATATGAACCGCAAAAAGGGAATGTAAGGAAATATAATGTCCAGAGTTGTAAAATAAAAATGTTGGTGATGATGAAAAATGCAAGCAAAAATGAAATTGGTAGCCGTTACTCACATGAAGCAGGGATGTCTGGCTGTCTATAATGCAGACAGGCACTTAGTAGCGGTCCCAGAGTCTGTGCTGATGAGGTTAGATATAACGTTGATTTCAATGATAAAAAGCACCCAGCAGAATGCCAATTTTTAAAACAAGAATGAGGAAGAAAGTTCTTCTAGTTCCTAAAGGGAAATCCTCTCCTTCTTGTTGAAAGAAAAAATGATCCCGCTCAAATAGCGTGTGCACGCTGCGGGATATCTTCGTGTTGAGATTAAATGTATAGATATCAAAATGCCTCCAATAATGGACAGGTACCCAGCAGAATATAGGTGGTGATGATCCAAATGTAGTCCTCCTAATCCCCAACGTAGTCTCTCTCTTTCTCATAAAGTTGAGGCTACACAGGGGAAGCGGTAGTGCCGCTACGGATGAGCGCATACACGTGAGTTGAGGAGACTGTCCCTCAACTCAGTTTTATTCAACTTACTAGCATGCTAGCATCTTACATTACCATATACAGGCATCCACATCGGAGACCAGCCTGTAGCGTGTATGCGCTCATCCGTAGCGGCACTACCGCTTCCCCTGTGTAGCCTCAACTTTATGAGAAAGAGAGAGACTACGTTGGGGATTAGGAGGACTACATTTGGATCATCACCACCTATATTCTGCTGGGTACCTGTCCATTATTGGAGGCATTTTGATATCTATACATTTAATCTCAACACGAAGATATCCCGCAGCGTGCACACGCTATTTGAGCGGGATCATTTTTTCTTTCAACAAGAAGGAGAGGATTTCCCTTTAGGAACTAGAAGAACTTTCTTCCTCATTCTTGTTTTAAAAATTGGCATTCTGCTGGGTGCTTTTTATCATTGAAATCAACGTTATATCTAACCTCATCAGCACAGACTCTGGGACCGCTACTAAGTGCCTGTCTGCATTATAGACAGCCAGACATCCCTGCTTCATGTGAGTAACGGCTACCAATTTCATTTTTGCTTGCATTTTTCATCATCACCAACATTTTTATTTTACAACTCTGGACATTATATTTCCTTACATTCCCTTTTTGCGGTTCATATCAATTGTCATTTCATATTTTAGTAGCTTGCAAGTGCACTTTAACCATATTTTCAATCACACTGAGTTTATAGTGTTTTTTACCATTATCATTGTTTTCGGCAGTGTCAATTGATGCATGTTAATTGTTTAACACATCTAAGCTGTCTCGTTCCGGCCGGAGCGTATTGTGGACCTATCCATATTAAATTGATATATCTTTCCTCAACAGGATTTATCCCCAACAATCTACAAATCGGCCCTTACACGGGGCGGAGGTATTATGTCTTACATTCCTCCTTCTTACTGGAGAATCAGGTCTGCTGCCAAAATAAACCCCCATCTAGAAATCCTGTGTGTTCCCCTCCGTATATTTACCGGCCAGTGATGCCGTGGAAGTAGCTATTTCCTTATGCCAGTAATTATTTATCAGCTGATTTTTAAAGGGGTGTTTGTTTGTAATTACACTTTATATGGAAAATGTAACTTAGTTATTTTGTGTAGGTGCCACCTCATTACAATATTATATTGTGTACAAATGGGATAATGTGATTATAGCTTTTACTACGAACACTGTCGGGTCACATGTAAAGGATACTGTGGGGCGTTAAGTATACACACTTACTACGGCTATCATGGGCCTGGCCCAAGTTCTACTGTGTTTGAGTTAGACATATGTTGCCATGCGTCCGACTCGGCATATAAATGGAAGGATGCTTTTTTCTTTGTCTGCATCCGTCAGTTCGGAGCACAAATCCTTCCACCTCTAAATGAGTAACAAAAGTATTCTCCCAGACGTCATCCTCTTCTATTCCCATCAGTCTCATCTTTATTCAGTCTCCTTTAGCTTCACTCCCGATCACATTTCTCTTTCTCGATCATTTCAAACCATCTACTTTATCTTTCTCTGCATTCCCCAAAATCCTTCATCTTTCTTCTCTGTCCTTATCAGTCACCTTCATTATTCTCTGTATCCTCACCAATCTCCTTCCTCTTTTCCCATCCTTCCTTTCCTCCACTTTATTCATCAGTCTCCTTCATTCTCCCCTTCTCTTTCCCATTATCCTTCCTCTCATCCCAGTCACTCTACTTTCCCTTCCTCTACTATATTCATCAATTCCTTCATGTTCCCCCGCACCTCTCCAATGTCCTTCTTTCCTCTCCTCCATCCCAGTCACTCTCCTTCATTCTCTCCTGCTCTTTCCCATTCTCCTTACTCTCATCCCAGTCACTCTACTTCCCCTTCCTCTACTATATTCATCAATTCCTTCATGTTCCCCCGCACCTCTCCAATGTCCTTTCTCTCTCTTCTTCCTCCCAGTCAGCCTCCTTCACTCTCCCCTGCTCTTTCCCATTCTCCTTTCTCTCATCCCAGTCACTCTACTTCCCCTTCCTCTACTATATTCATCAATTCCTTCATGTTCCCCCGCACCTCTCCAATGTCCTTCTTTCCTCTCCTCCATCCCAGTCACTCTCCTTCATTCTCTCCTGCTCTTTCCCATTCTCTTTTCTCTCTCTCCTTCATCCCAGTCACTCTACTTCCCCTTCCTCTACTATATTCATCAATTCCTTCATGTTCCCCCGCACCTCTCCAATGTCCTTTCTCTCTCTTCTCCCTCCCAGTCAGTCTCCTTCTTATTCCTCAGCACCTTCCCTCCTCTCTCCTCCATCCCAGTCAGTCTCATTCATATTCCCCAGCTCCGTTCTCCTTCCTCTCCTCCACCCTAATCAGTCTCCTTTATGTTTCCCAGCTTCTCCCCAATGTCCTCTCTCTCCTCCATCCCAGTCAGTCACATTCATATTCCCACAGCTCCTTCCCAATGGCCGTCCTCTCTTTCCTCCATCCTAGTCAGTCTCCTTCATGTTCTCCTGTGCCTTACCAATGTCCCTCCTCTGACTTCTCCATCCCAATCAGTCTCCTTCATGATCTCTTGCTCCTTCCCAATGTCCCTCCTCTCACTTCTCCATCCCAATCAGTCTCCTTCATGATCTCTTGCTCGTTTGCAATGTCTTTCTTCTCTTTCCTCAATCCCAGTCATACTAATTTTTCTGTTCATTCCCAGTTTGCTTCACCCCTTGTACCATCAGTCCTTCCCTGCATCCTCCTTAGTTTCCTCACACTTCCTCCAATCCATTCATCTCCTTCATCTTCGCTTCCATGTTTCCCATTTCCTTCCTCTTAGTTGTTCAGTTTTCTGAATTTTGATTAAGTATTTCTTATTCTCAGTGTGTGTATATACAAGACTTGGTGACATAATTCATCTAAAACTACTATTATTATAAACAGTCTGTGTATAATTGTTATCATTGATATAATACCAACCTAAATATCTATTTAATTCCGTCTTCTCTTGCTCATCTCCATGTACAGTATGGAAGACATATCTTTGTATAACTGATAGCACTGGGACCATTGTACATTACGTTTCAGCTGGTTATATAGTAGCTCTTCTGTCACTTTAAGAGGTTCTGAAATAAAGTGTTCTCAATGGAGACTGCTGGTTCTAGGCCTTATACCCACTTGTGTAAATTGTGTGCAATTAATGCTAGTACAACGAATGTAAATGGGTCCAAAATGAAAGACATTGTTTCTAATGGCCCCTTACCACTTGCAATGTTATTTTGGGTGCATTGTACCAGCAATAACTTTTCTGAACATTGCCTGTGCTATTTACCTAACACATTTACCACAAGGGAAATGCAAAATGCGTAGTACTTACAATCTAGTTATAAAGACTTCTGTAAAGATCCTGGTTAACTTTACACTGTTTTCTACACGTGATTTATTTTACAGCTTTTCTGACTTTTTTCCTTTTAGTAAAATGTGTTCATACCTCAAGATGTTATGTCATTGATTGCGGGATTTGTTTTAAAGTTACACTTGAATTCATTGCAGTTCATTATGTGTACAAATTATATCTGAATAATGGAATCCAGTACTGATTTATTGGGATCACTGAGAATCTCTACCATTGATGTGTGTTATGTAGCAATGTGTGCACTCTGGCAGTTTCCCATGGATGAACCTATGGTGAACAGGGCTGAACCACAGCAACCAATCAACAATTAGCTTTTATCTGTCTAGTGCAAGTGAGACAATGAATCCAAGATTCTGATTGGTTGCCGTCGTTTAATGCAAGGTTCACTCCTAAATCATACTTCCTAGCCGTCCCGATTTCAATGGGACAGTCCCAATTTCCAGCAGGACATCACGTTTGTCCCAACTTGCGGTAAGTTGGGGGGTATGTACCGCTGACCTGCCTCTGGTGCTGTGGCAATTCAGGGGTGTTTTAAGGGGAGGGGATAGAGTGGAGCTCCAGAAGCACTAGACACCCTCTGGAATGCGATCACTTCCAATGTGACACAGAGCCGTTTCAGGCGTGGCTGTGGCCAGAGTTAGACTTTTTAAATGTTACAATGTTAGTACATGATCCTCTTCTCTGTTCCTACTCGCAGAACAATGGTCTAATTGCCATACTATGCATCCTATCTACACAGAATTCATAACACATTGCGCATTAATCATTTTAATTTCTACCAAGTTCTAATGATGGTAACATTTCTGTCCCTTTACTTGGAATGTATCTGGTAGAGGATACATTATAACATATACATTCAGACAGGTGCTGGGTTAGTACAGAAATGTTATGCACTGATTCTCTAACTCCTCAGTAGTTCCGACTTGTGATATCTTCTATAGCAGCAGTTCTATTGTCTTCTTCCACTGATTAACACCATTATTATTCACATTATTCCCCTTGGTCCCGTCACACTGTGCTTGGTATGGGCTGGTGCAGAATCTCGCTTAGTCCTTATGGATATTTAGGGGTGTATGAAGCAGAAACGCGTTGAGATTAATATTGCTAACGACTCAAATGTTTAAGATGTGTTTGTCTACAAGTTTGGCAGCCATCATAGTTCATCCATTCACTTATACAAGTGACAAATGACTGCAGAGTTCAGATGTGTTGGTATAATCTCCAAACGAATTATTACTAGTTATTAGCTGTATCTTCCGGATAGTCAGCGATATTCTGGGCCAAACACCATGGTCAGCGAATGAGAGAGTTGGCCGAGACCTATAACAATAGCCACTAGGATTGCTGTATTCTCCTGGCACGAGAAGAGGGTGCGGTTGAGTGAATGCTGTATTGATTACCCTGAAACACAGTTTACAGGCCCCTCATGACCTAAGTTATCCCTCATCTGACAGCTCCATTAAATATTACATTTCAGCTGCTATAACTATAATAACATACACACTCCAGCTTCTCTGTAAATGCCCTTTATAAGATCCAGTACTACAGTACAACTTAATATTGCCTTGTACCTGCAGAAAACATTCATCTGGTGGGTTTCTATAATTCCCTAGAAGTTATTCGGATATAAGGCAGTGCATTGTGTACCTGTCAAGACTGACCAGGTTCCTACTTTAGAAGATAACAGAATTTCTTATATTTTTCTTCTACATATCAAACATTGCTGATTCTTACACTTAAAGGACTTCCATCTTTCTCAGTCTTGTCCCTGAAGGATTCTTCCAGTTTGAGTTTTTCTGGGTCTCCAAACCGAGCAGTCTCGTGAAAGCAGCATGGTGGAGACACTTTGAGAACCTGATCAAATAAGCTAAAGTCAGCCACATATTTTCCATTTGAGGATAATGATATTATAGGGCTAAATTCATAGCCCCAAAGAATCTCTTCTGGAAGGTAGGAGGTGCGCACCTGACAGGTAGCACTTGTGGGTTCCACTGTTCCACTAAGGATGACCACCAGCTCAAAGTCCCCTTCTCCAGAACGGATAGCTACATCTTTCAGTGGACTAGTCTCATTGATGACATGATAGAAAGTGAGCGGCAGGATTAAAAAGGGACTATCGGACGACGTGTCAACTTGGAAGTCTACATTTATCTGGTTCAGATGTACATTCTCGCCCTCTTTCGTTACTTGTGTCTGGAGAAACTTGCCAGTCACTTGGCATCCGATCAGTAGACTCTTGCGCATGTTGGCCACTCGAATCATAAGACATAACTTGCCCTCATGTTGAGCCACCACAGCATTCTGGCTGAATTTGATAGTCTCCGCCCTTTTCTTTGGACGAGCAATCTTTGCCAGGAAGGTTCCAGTGATGAATATTTCCAGGATTGTGGTGAGAACGAGCTGACTAATCAGCAGAACAATGGCTAGTGGACACTCTTCACTAATGTAACGAAAGCCATAACCAATGGTGGTCTGTGATTCCATTGAAAAAAGGAATGCTCCGGTTAATGTGTGGACCTGCATGACACAAGGCGTATGGTTAGCTGGAGCATTGAATTCCAAGAGATCACCATGTACTAAGGCCACCAAGTACCAAATCACACCAAAGACAAACCAAGTTCCTGCAAAGGTTGCAGAGAATAGCAGCAGCTTGTATCGCCATTGCATGTCGATAAAAGTTGTCCACAAATCCTTGAGGTAGAGAAAGCTCTTATCGGTGATATGATCCATGCGTACATTGCTCCGGCCATCCTTTGTCATTACACGTCTCCGCCTCAGGCTGGTTCCAATGAGAGGCCGACTGTCTGTTTGTGTTGTCTGGCTGTAATAGACCTTTACTGGAGAAGTCATCTGTGAATAGCAAGAAACAAGTAACGTTAATATGAATTCCACATTAATGCTGTGCAGTAGCAGAGACAAATAAGTGATGACACTGGAACACTGAGTCTATGGTCTAGACTATAATATGGCCACTGCCTGCCTTTACATTGTCGAAGTCAGCAAATTGGATAAAGTAATTTCAATTAAAGTCTAGCGAACTTGGTTGTCTTTGTCTGAAAAGATGCGTACGGTACGCTACGGCGTACAAGGGCACGCTACGGCGTGAAAGGGCGTACGCATCCACTACACGTGGCAGCAACAGTAATTGGTCTTTTACCATACATTCGCACAAACACGCATACTTATAAAATAGTACACATTAATGGTAGTTGCAACACATAGTCAGTTATTTCGAAATATAGTAGTATTTATATGTTATATCAGAGTTACATGCATATTAGTGAAATACACGGAACGGGTTAAAGGAATAACATCATGAGTGGTATCATAATGAACCTTGTTACATATCCTACTGTCTGGTGCGCTCTGCGAGGGAATCGCAGAGTGTATACACAAGTTATGAATGATAGGGAATTATGAACTACTTAAGACTAAGGAATCTTGTCGGAAAGAGCCGAGCATACCCCCTGGAGAGATGACCCCCTCATTTGGATTCCTTGGGATGAACTAGCCAATGATTGACAACCCCTTGGACCTTCCTGAGACCTGGACCAATAGATGCAAGCTATACCATCTTCATTGTATTACTGTATTTCATTGTGTATATAAGCAGCAGCTTGTGATCCAGTGTGCAGACATCTTGTCCCCAGACTTCAGGATTGAATGACTGCACTGGATCCAGAGCGCCTGCGATAAGTAACGGCTATATTTATTATTACTTCGCTTGAGCATATTTATTCTACTATTTGCGAATAAATCTTTGTGCTTTGGAAACACAACTCGAGGTTCGACAATCGTTATTGGTTAGCGACAATACGCACATAACAACATTTGCTTGACAGGTCCTAAAAGTTATTTTTCTCTCTGTAATACTTAGCAATGGCCAGCAGATGTCACTGTAGCCTTGCAAATAGGCGCTGTTCCAGCTTGCACTTTCTCTGCCTGTATTGAGTAAATGTCAAAAGTCTAAGAAGGAGTTAAATCACTGAGAGAACTTGCAGTATAAATGTGCAATTGATATTACAATTATTCATAATGGTACACATCGAGTAGCGATGAAACACAAAGATAGGGATCGCCGAATATCAGGTTTTTAGAAATGGCATGTATATATGGGTATACAGAAACATAACTGTACTCCACATTGTGGGTCTGAGACTTAAGTCCACTTGCCGTGAAAATTACACTTAAAACTGCCTACAACTTAAATGGCAGAAACGGAGATGGAAAGGGCTGGATGGACGTAGGCAATGCACAGGGCATCTCCTAAGTAACTGTGATTTAGCCGTATCACCTGCACCAGCTACAGGTCAGGTAATAGTAATGACTACACGTATGCTGCCAGAACATGTGTTTGCTAGTAATAGCAACTATGAGAATGTATTCTATGCACAGTATGCATTTAGAATATCCTGATGTATATATTTCATGTTAAAGAAATGCAAAAATTGTTGATTTAAAAAAAAACCACATTTTTATTAACGATTATATATTATTAAGTGTTGTGTTTTTTTAAATAAAATCTATATTTAGTTGCATATGTTCTGGTGAGGTTTTATATTGCACATAGGCCTGTGCATAGCATGCACTCTGTTCTGTCTGTCTACGTACGGCAAGTAATGTATAGCCAGAGCCTACTTACATCCAGATTGAAATGGAAACGCATAGTGAGATCCGCTTGTATTTAATGAGTCTGTAACTATTATGTATAATATAAAATACATATTGCAAAATGTTTTCTAATCCCTTATTTGGGAATGAATCATTGATGACATCCGGTAGCCCTGAAGAAGTGTACTATTGTTTCATAAAGAGCGAAGGAGAAATTTCCTTTTGGCCCCATCCCATTGCCCTGCACATTGCGTCTAGGATCCATGGTCCCCTTCTGCACCTCTAAACTCTATGCTGAGGCTTCACTGAATATGTACAAAATATTTCAATTCTGGTGTTCCTCACCGTTTACCCCATGTGCGTGTAACATGCTGGTGACAACTACAAGCCAAGAAGAAACTGACATCGAAGTCCAACTGTTTCTAAATGTATAAATATATGTAAATGTTTTGGGGTGCAGACATAGGTTGATATAGTGTGTGCAGTACATAGAGACGAATGTCTTTTTGGGCTCATGTTGCTGGAATAATGCATTCTGCAGGTGGGCGAGCCTCTTCTGAGCTTGGCCAATGTCATAGGGTGTCAGGAACATCAAAATATCATTGAGCAGCCACTAAAACCAGAATGGATGCCTCATGAAGAGCAACAGCTCTGGACCCTTCCTCCTCCGTTATCTTCTCCAGCTCTTCTCCTTCTGCATGGTCGGACCCTGAAGAAATCTGGCCTCCCCAAAGGAGGACCCGATATGTAGAGTTTAGCACAGCAGACCGTATTGTCCATGGCAGCCACACTACGTCATCCTGCCCCTTGGTTTAGGCAATGTGACGTGATATCAATGCCCAAGCACTATTAACTACCACACGTTTCCACAAGAGGAAATGTCTTTTAATTATATAAAGATAATCACCAAAACCTCCATAACCTAAAGGATGACCCCATCAGCCGTGGTCATGTTATAGCTTTTTATTTTATCCATGTGAAAGTACCCAACCTTCATCTAATGGGCTGATTCTGTCTCCCACCATATCTGATGCCAGGCTATACTTTGTAAAATGCTGTTCTTCAACTAATAATTAGGCAAGAAGACTGGAAGGCTAGTAAATATGTACGGATATTTGAGTAATGTGCAAATGAATCTATTGGAAAACAGCAGTAAAGAAACAAGGCCCCCGAGGGAAGGTTCCAGGCTCGTTACACTAATTACTGAAATAGGCTGTGCGCTACTCTTCCAATATGAAAAATGCAAAACCGTCACAAATTAAATTTGAATATGTGTAATATTTGTTTTCAGCAAGTTATGACTGAACAATGTTCATATTATAGGTAGTATTCTGAGAGTCTGCCTTTAACAACGCGTTTCATGTTTTAGACTATTTCCAGAGCCTAAAAACTAAAAAATACAAAGTTTTAGAGAACCATGGTCTGTTAGAAGATGGTCTCATTGTCGTCTGTGTCACTTTGCTAATGAAACAACGGGCACATTCTTAATAGGGAAAGATTAAATTCTGTATAATGGAGTCTTATCCCGGAGGATAAAGGTTAGTACAGAATAATCCGGCTCACAGGCCTCGGAGGAGTTAATTTGAGAAGTTCCACCATCGGTTTCTCTCTTTCACTCTCTGATCTGTGTCAAGTCTTTTGTCCATCATGTGCGGATATGGTAATCGGGAAAGAAGGAAAGATTTATGGGAGAGGACACTGTGATCTCAGGAAGACAAATCCTTTGGTGCCTGACACACATTTACTTGTAGGACAACAATCTTCAGTACTGATCACTTATCAATGAATGGAAAACGGAAGAGAGCTAGATAGTGACCGTATTCTGTTCTGTTGGATTGTTGCTTTTTTAAATCTCTTTAAAAGGAATATATTGAAATATGGCAGAAATAGATGAATTAATAAGCAAAATGTATAATTCCCGTGCATGTGAGAGTAGATGTATTAATACTAAGAAAATATACTTCCTGTGTGTGAGAGATGCATTCATACTAAGAATATATAATATATTCATTTATACGGTAGAAATGTGTCGGGACTTCCTGTGTATGATAGAGATGTGTCGGGACTTCCTGTGTATGATAGAGATGTGTCGGGACTTCCTGTGTATGATAGAGATGTGTCGGGACTTCCTGTGTGTGATAGAGATGTGTCGGGACTTCCTGTGTGTGATAGAGATGTGTCAGGACTTCCTGTGTGTGATAGAGATGTGTTGGTACTTCCTGTGTGTGATAGAGATGTGTCGGGACTTCCTGTGTATGATAGAGATGTGTCGGGACTTCCTGTGTATGATAGAGATGTGTCGGGACTTCCTGTGTGTGATAGAGATGTGTCGGGACTTCCTGTGTGTGATAGAGATGTGTCGGGACTTCCTGTGTGTGTGATAGAGATGTGTCGGTACTTCCTGTGTGTGATAGAGATGTGTCGGGACTTCCTGTGTCTGTTGGAGATGTGTTGATACTTGCTGTACAAGGTAGATGTATGTTGGTACTTTGTGTGTGTGGTAGAGATGTGTTGGGACTTCCCGTGTGTGTAGTAGAGATGTGTTGGGACTTCCCGTGTGTGTAGTAGAGATGTGTCGGTACTTCCTGTGTGTGATAGAGATGTGTCGGGACTTCCTGTGTGTGATAGAGATGTGTCGGTACTTCCTGTGTGTGATAGAGATGTGTCGGGACTTCCTGTGTGTGATAGAGATGTGTTGGGACTTCCTGTGTGTGATAGAGATGTGTCGGGACTTCCTGTGTTTGATAGAGATGTGTTGGGACTTCCTGTGTCTGTTGGAGATGTGTTGATACTTGCTGTACAAGGTAGATGTATATTGGTACTTTGTGTGTGTGGTAGAGATGTGTTGGGACTTCCCGTGTGTGTAGTAGAGATGTGTCGGTACTTCCTGTGTGTGATAGAGATGTGTCGGGACTTCCTGTGTGTGATAGAGATGTGTCGGTACTTCCTGTGTGTGATAGAGATGTGTCGGGACTTCCTGTGTGTGATAGAGATGTGTTGGGACTTCCTGTGTGTGATAGAGATGTGTCGGGACTTCCTGTGTGTGATAGAGATGTGTTGGGACTTACTGTGTCTGTTGGAGATGTGTTGATACTTGCTGTACATGGTAGATGTATGTTGGTACTTTGTGTGTGTAGTAGAGATGTGTTGGGACTTCCCGTGTGTGTAGTAGAGATGTGTTGGGACTTCCCGTGTGTGTAGTAGAGATGTGTTGGGACTTCCCGTGTGTGTAGTAGAGATGTGTTGGGACTTCCCGTGTTAGTAGAGATGTGTTGGGACTCTGTGTGGTAGAGACATGATGATACTTCCTGTGCATGGTAGATGTAGGTTGGTACTTCCTGTGTGAGAGTCATAAATATGTCATACAAATCATAATCTGATTGCATAACAGAAGTTGAGCATAAAAAATTAGTCAAGGAAAGTAGGGACAAGATATTAACCTTAATAAGATATTAATAATAATATTAACCTTAAGATCTGACCCTTATATCAAGATATAAGGGTCAGATAAGTAGTGTACATAGACGGCCGTGACTTGATATTATATAGCTGCTGTGCTAATGAATGAAGTACTACCCGAGGGGTTGGTGCAGGATCGTAGGACGCTGAAGGTCATCATCGTCACTGCGTCTCGTACCAACCACCCAGTACCCACAAGATATATGGTGTGCAGATGCGTCCACATCTAATTGTGTCACCGTTACATGAATACTCCTTTTCTGTACTCAGCCCCCATGTACCTCTCCAAGGTGATGCTAGACAATGATACATTCTGCACACACAAATGTTTATCATACCCAAAAATACATATGTATGTCCAAATGTTATGGAGCCTCCCAGTGTATAAATCAGACTGGATACCACAATACTCCATAGAACTACACAATAGCATTGGTATTAATGTTATATTGTGAATCGTCCAGATTGGACATTTAATATCCATTCCCGGTGCTTTGTTAGTTACAGGAGAGATAATATAGAGATACTATACAGATCTGTCTTCTCATCTGGTGACCCTCATATGTTGACACCTTCAGATACTTGGTAATCGCCGGATGTCCAAGCCCGGCGGTCAGTGCAGATTATTAGACGCTGGCACTTGGTGCCTCCTATCCATCCATACTTACTAAACAACTTGGGCTCTGTAGCAGCTACACCCAAGGGTCACATCACTCTGCTGACCATAAAATCATCCTTTCCAAAGACAACAGCCGCTGCTAGGGGCATAGGTTATAAAACGCTGAGTGATTTGTGGGGGACACGGTGCAGGCAGAGGGGGGAAAGTACATTTTGAGCACAATCTTCTCCTTGTTGAGCTGGCAGAGGGAATGAATGGCTGGAAATGTGACAGTGAGAGAGTGATTAATGGCTGGGCTTTGTATCAAAGAGGAGAATGTCTCTAAGCTCACGCATTTTATGGAAGAAGAAACCGAGCAACGGATTTATGTCTATGCCGACCCAACAACCTGCAGGTGCCCATCGCAGTCACATGACATTTCTCCCCCAAATCAGCACTGTATCTGGGGGATCCCCAGAGCAATAATAACACTGGATTTAATAATCACTGGTTTATTGGTTACTGTTGTCCTGTCTCTTTCAGACCTTGTGTAAATATACTTTATATGTCTGTTATACTTGGGAGACCTAGGGGTATATTTACTAAACTGCGGGTTTGAAAAAGTGGAGATGTTGCCTATAGCAACCAATCAGATTTTAGCTGTCATTTTGTAGAATGTACTAAATAAATAACTAGAGTCTGATTGGTTGCCATAGGCAACATCTTCACTTTATCAAACCTGCAACTTGATAAATTTATCCCCTAGACTGTTTCATTATGAACTTCCACCTGTTGTAATAAATCTTGGGGGCCGATTTATGAAAGGACAAAAGGCTCTACTGACAGCAGTAGGGCACCATCTCGCTACGACCTAAACATGAGAGTTACTGCTGCTGGATGGTAAGAATAGATGAAAAGTATTGTTCTCAGAGTAAAGAGTTTTTTTCATTACTTAAAGGTTTTTAAATATTTTTACTTGCTTGTTTTTAGTGTCAGTAAAAGCCCAGATCTGCGCATGAAATAGTCGGGTCACACATGTGAATATCTACAGAGAATGGACCGTTAACCCTTACAGCACCAGTATTGCTGGGGCAGCAGAGGATCGCTACAAGTGGGGATAAGAAAATCATCCTTAACGCCAAAAATAAATAGATAGGCCACTACGGAAGATGTTCTAAGTGTTTTCATGCTTTCTATATGTTATGATGTAGAAGGTGGATGTGGTACGAGTCTGATTGTAGCAGTATCTCAGTATTAACACCTTATCTCATCCTCCTGTTTCATATGTCTGGCTTTGCCCAGCTCAGTGTCCAACATAGATCATTGGAAGACTACTGCACATACAGACGGGATAGCGGACTTTTCCCACCTCAGTTATCACCATGGCTGATAATAGTCTGGATTATTTTTGGTCACCAGGGTCACTGTCCGATACTCCATTGTGCTCTGCCACAGCTCCTGCACGGGGCATCTCATATGCCATATTTCACTCTGAATATTCTGCTTCTAATGATCCTAGTTGGTAGATTCCTGTATGTAGTACAGCAACCCCTGTATAAAAATACACAGATTGTGTCCTGGTCGCCACTCTACACAGAGACTGGAATTAGATGTTACATGAAAGAGAGTTATTTATCAGTAGTGAAAAAGGTAGTCCAGGAAGCTGAGGTCAGAACCAGCAGACCCTAACAGAACCAGAATCGGATACAGAAGAGTAGTCGAGAATAGCGGGAGTCAAGGCGGAATAACAGTAACATCCTGTGCAGGATGCAAAGAACAAGCACGCTGGAGCTGGAACCAACAGGTGTGACCCAATACTTATATAGTCAGTCAGTGACCTCAACCGATAACTGCCCGACGATAGGGAACTGAATATGAAGTCGCGATGCCTAGTGTGCACCCGCAGAGTAGGTGGCAGAGGAATCTGGAAGTAGCGTCCCATTGCTAGACAATGGGTGCACCGGATATTAGAGGAGAGTTGGCGTTCGTCCCTGCGACCAGGTAAGGTAACCAGGTAAGCAAGGAACAGTGCCTGACATGTATAGTGAAATAAAATTCAAATTAATGAAACCTAAAAAACCGAGAGATGTTATAATAATTCTGATGGGAATATTACATATTAGGAATCTACATCATAGAGTAGATAGTAATAAGAATAAATATATGATCCTGGACAACAGCATAAAGAAAGTCTCTGTAATCTGTATGTGCAGGGATAATGTTTCGCCTCCGGTAGTAGCTTCCTCAGTGAGATTTCCGATGGCATCCAGTCACTCCACACTGCAACAAACAGCTAAGTTGTGGAAGCTACCATAGATTGTGATCAGGGCCCTCTCACCTGTCTGTCTGTATTACCCCATATTGTTTTATTATTGTGTTTGTTCCCAATTGTAAAGCGCTACAGAATTTGCTGCCGCTACATTAATAAATATTGTTGATGAAGTGTTTCTCCAGCAATTGGAATTTCCACCCTCTGATAAATATGCCTATGAATGTGTTTCTGGTGTTTTTGGAATCACATTAATGTAAATATCTGCATAGACTATCAGATTCATTGTGCGACTGGGCTCCCTGGCATTGTAGGTTGGATTTAATGTTCTGTTTAGCTGCTTCATGTTAGTATTTGTTAAAGTCTAACTAGACCAGAGTAACATAATGTTACGTACTTCTACCCTTAAGGCAAAGGTTTTTAGAAAAGCAAAACAAGTGAAAACTTGTTAAATCCTGCGAACAAGCTATAAACAAGGGCACGACAAGTTCACTCTTAGGACATGTTTATTCCTTACCCTGTGGCCTGAAGTCTTCATCTGTGACGAGTGTTGTTTAACCACCTAAAGGGGGCGCTCTGCTCAATGTGGTTATGTAATAGAACAGATATTATAGGGCATATTTATCAAAGGGCGAAAAATGGGTGTTTTGTTACGCTCTAGGGCTTTGCTCTATATAGCAATGGGTTTACGCTGGCGATAACAGCTATCAACAGAGGTAACTCCTGTCAGCGATAAGATGGGCGTGAGAAGCCTATGTAACTAGCTTTCTGGCTGTGCGCATACCAATGCTATACTAGATAGGATAGAGATAATAGAATAAAATGAATGAGAAGATACTTCATTACTTCAGTAAGTTTTATCAATGGTCAATGTTTTCTATATGTTTGCTTTCAATATTGTTAATCTATTGTAACTTTTTGTCGTGCGAAATGGAGCTGAAGGCTTAAGTCTTGGCTTTCAATTCCACTGCGCAAACAGAAGCCGGAGAGTTGGCAGAGACTGGGAGATGGCAAAGCAGCAATTTAACCCTTACCGCGCTGGTCCTGTATGAGTATCGCTCAGCTGCCTTGGAGACTTTTATTGATAACCTGTGGTTGTGACATGTTTCTATCGCTACTTGTTCATAAATAGGCAACTATTTCTGAGGTGCAGGTGATGGTGGGGTGGTATTTAGGGAAGAGTGGGCATAACATAACATTTCATATTTAATCTAATAAAGCACAGAGACCAAAGGGGAATTCTTAAGAAGATATGTAAAACAAATTCTGCTGCAAGTACGTACGACTACAACGTTTCTAGGAGTAAAATGCCACCGATGTGGTTACATGAGAAAGTACTGGAAGTGATAATGGAATAAGAACAGTCACATCATTAGAACTGGAAGAAAGTAAATATTCATTATGGAAATGGAAATATTTTAGAAAAATATATGAAAAGCATCTAGATTCACAAAGACAGAAGCTGAAAGACAAATGACTTAGGGTTAGTCCTAACCCTAAAACAGCAAATCTAATCCCTATATGGTTTATAAACGGTGGGGAAATAAAACAGGTCATATTGGGCAGTAATTGGTAAAAAATGACAAATAATTGGAGAAGATTTGGAGAAGACAGTTTTCTACCTAGAATGTTCTTCCTTTTCCAGACCTTGCCGGTTACAGCCCCAGGTAAGATAGGCTAACAGTGCTAATCCTAATCCTTCAAACAGTCAGCACTACGTCTATATGGATTAACAGAAAACCACGTATAAAGAAAGCGATCATGGCAGTGGTACCTGTGGTGGGGTTACTGGGGAGCCCATTGTGCCAAACATCCTACTATGCAACCTGCCTGCTTTTAGCGTGTCGTACATCAATATGTGGAAAGATGAGTACACATAGGAAATTATTTAGGTGAGAAATCCCAAGAATTTATCCCTTGACTCAAAGCTCAACTCAAAATCTGTTCTGTCCATCCCCAACTCTAAGCACCTGGGACAAAATCAACACAGGTCTCCCTGGTCAGTTCACCTCTTCCTGATATCCTCCATATGGGACCATCCCCTATTCACCCAACGACAGGATCATGGAAGGACAGCTGACGTAACACGCTTTCACCAAATCTTTGTGGACTTGTCTCAACCTCATTCACAGAAGAGAATCGTTCTTTTCCAAAGACAAAGTTTTATCATTATATGTTAATTTTATCCACACAAGTCTCACAGCAGCCCTGTCCGGAAAGCTCACTTTCTACGCACCTGTATCTACTTGCCCAGCAATAACGGTATAGTCTCCCTTCTATGTCGCTCAGCTTTGGCCCTGAAGACGCCAACACTTGAGGCTCACATGGCCACTTGGGAAAATGACTTAGGCTCACCCCTCGAAGAGGATGTTTGGGAAAATGACATAAGCCCTCTCCTCAAAGAGGACGCTTGGGAAGAAGATATAAGCTCTCTGCTGGAAGAGGTCTTTTGAGAGGAAATCATAAGCCCTAACCTGGAAGAGGATGCTTGGGAGGATGACATAAGACCTCCCCCTGAAGAGGACCCTAGGGAAGATGACATAGGCACTCCCCTCGAAAAGTACGCTTGGGTAGAAGTCCGCACCATACTAGCCAAATATTCCATTAGTGTTGCCGTCAGGAAAAACTAGAATATGATTTAATCAAGGTGATCACTAATCCCAGACGACAACACCATCTCTGACCAGTGTTGGAGATAGTGTGAGCAGAGTGGCAGCTAGGTACACATTAGGTGGTCTTGCCTGTTAACAACATCCTAAACCCACCTTGGCTGGAATCTGTCCTCTTTTTAAACTCTTTATTTGTTACAAGAGGAAACAGCATAGAAAAGAGCGAACAACAAGTAAAAACCAACTGTTTTAAGACAACAAGATGTCTCCTCTTATTTTAAAATTTTTATAGTAGAAGGGAGGGGTAGGAAAGAGACAGGAAACGAAACGGGTTAAGGAGGGGGAACGGGAGGGTTGGGAAAAACAGGCACGTATACATCACCATACCTATAGCAAAAAAGGTTGTAAGCAACATATCTACAGAGTAACGACCTATAAAATAAATAAGAAAATAAAAAGTAGACGGCAAGATATATGGATCTCTTATCCATGGAGCACGACGACCAACCTGGAGGATCCGGAGACGGCCCAGAGTTTATGTACCATTAGAGGACGAGAGAGCCAAAGGGGGTAAACAGCTACGGCTGATCCTGTCCTTTTTAATCTTTTTATTAATGACCTTATATATGGTATAGACAGTGTCTGTAGCTCCTGATGACACTAAGCTTTGTAGGAGTAATAACACAGCGTAGGATAGTCACGTACTACAGAAAGATTTGGATGAAATGGTAAACTGGGCCGCTAAATGGCAGATGAAATATAATGTAGATAAATGTATGCACCTAGATCATGGTAATAACTACAATACTTACACATAACATGGAATACAATTGGGGAAAACTGAGATGGGAATGGATTTAGGAAAAGTAGATGACAGAAAGCTGAGTATCAGCTCAGAGCCAGGCAGCAGCTGTAAAAGGGAATAAAATACAGAGATACATGAAAAGAAAATGAATGTGCTGCAAACATAATACTATCATACAAGTCACTAGATAGAGCACATCTGAAGTATGTGGTACAGTTCAGGGCACCACATTGTATGAAGGACATAGGAGATATATATACACACCGATCAGCCACAACATTAAAGCTACCGGCTTAATATTATGTAGGTCACCCTCGTGCCACCAACACAACTCTGACCTGTCGAGGCATGCTCTCCACAAGACCTCGGAAGGTGTCCTGTGGTATCTGGCACCAAGACGTTAGCAGCAGATCATTTAAGTCCTGTAAGTTGTGAGGTGGGGCCTCCATGGCTCAGACATGTTTTTTCAGCACATCCCACAGACGCTCGATCGGATTGAGATCTGGGGAATTTGAAATCAACACCTTGATCTCTTTGTCATGTTGCTCAAACCATTCCTGAACATTTCCTGCAGTGTGACAGGGGCATTATCCTGCTGAAAGAGGTCACTGCCATCAGGGAATACCGCTGCCATGAAGGGGTGTACTTGGTCTGCAGCAATGTTTAGGTAGGTGGTACGTGTCAGAGTAACATTTGTCAGGTGCCATTGTAACGAGATAATTAATGTCAATAACTTCACTTGCCAGTGGTTTTAATGTTGTGACTGACCGGTTTGTGTATGTTTGTGTGTGTGTGTGTGTGTGTGTATATATATATATATATATATATAATCTTGGTCGATACAATTATTTGTCTAGTGGACTTTTTGTATTTGAGGAAGAAACCATGAGCATATGGAAGGATTATTTACTGTTAGGGTGGTAAAGCTGTGAATTCCTGATCACGTGAGCGGGTGGGATGGCAATTCACTGACAGAATATAAGAATGGATTAGAACCTTTCTTTACGGGAATTGAGATCTGCAGCTTTAATTAGCAGAGGACATTCCGGGGGTGATTTGATCCAGGAAATTTATCCAATGGACATTTTGGGGGTCAGGAAGGAATGTTTGTTCCCCCTGTAAGCTGTCACACTGAGGGTTTGTTTTGTCTTCTGGATCAACACATTGTGAATTTATGAAGGGTTAGTTATTGGATCTGTGTCTTTTTTAAACCTCTGTATGTCACTATGTTTTTTTATGAATCATAATAATTATAATCACTGGGAAACTAAAATAATGTTGGCTGATCGTGGAAAGATAAAGCAATGAAAGTTATGGTGGACACGTTCAAGCTAATACGTTAAAGTAGTCTGAAGGTGGAAACCCCTTAAAGAGTAAAATACTCACTACAATTACGCCTAGGCCCTGTGCTTTACGTGAGTAATGAGCGAGTAGTCATGTTGCCCCCTCCACGACTCTTCACACGTTTATAAGCACATTAGACCAGGCAGAGCCATAATTAGTAAGTTGCCCTTTCCCTTTGCCCTCAAGTTTGATCAAATTAACCTAAGCTTATAAATTCCCCCCCACCCCCCTCAGCGTTGAGCCTTGGGCAGTATCCCATCTCACCCAGCCCTAGTTATGGCACTGAGACCAGGTGCAATAGAGACACCTTCCTTAATGTAGCAGATAATTGTGGCACAGCATTGACCACTCTCTGCATGAGAATAACCTGCTTCTGACTGCAGAGAACACCCAAAAGAGGCTGTCAGTACTTCACTGTCACTGACCAGCCCAGTAACCAGCTCCCTATGTAAATAATCACTGAGTGATGTTCCGCTTCTCTTGCCAACCATGCAGCTGTGTCCTGCTTCTTACATTACGGCACTGATTGGCCGAGAGTGCCGGAACATGGCTGCTCTTATAGCCTCCGAGCCAGAGTGAAAGAGAGAAATGCTGTTGTTTGGGAGGTTTGATGGCTAAATGTTGGTTGTCCGAATGGACTGGAGCATGCAGTGAGAAGAAAGAGGAGGAGGAGGAAGGTACTGAAAGCTGCCTGTTTTATGGAACAGACACAGGCACCATTGTACATTCCGTCGGAGAGGGCTTGAATGGATCTCTGGCTGCACAAAGAGGCCTTCACAATGGGAGTCTCATTAGCATGCACAGGGAGGGAAGGGCCACTGATTCTCCCTCTGCCTCCCTCTCTTCATCCAATTCCCCCTCTCAATATCTTCTTCATCTGCCTAGCTTCCAAAACTATGCCTGTATGCAGGTGATCGTGTAAACACAGCTGCCAAATGGACTCCTGAAAAATAAACCGTATTGTAGCAAAACCTGGGCATATATTAAATTAGAAAGCAGCATAAGTCGTCTTTTACAGGAGAACTGGCCAACTGTAATCATAACAGTCAACCAGTCTATACAAGTTCACAGACATCCAATCAGTATACACAGTGGCCCAGTCTGTACAAGCACACAGAGACACCCAACCTGTACCATCGCACACAGTCATCCAATCTGTACAAGCACACAGAGACACCCAATCTGTACCATCCCACACAGTCATCCAGTCTGTACAAGCACACAGAGACACCCAATCTGTACCATCGCACACAGTCATCCAATCTGTACAAGCACACAGAGACACTCAGTCTGTACCATCCCACAGAGTCATCCAGTCTATAGCATAGCACACAGTCACTTAATCTTAAACATACCTCACAGTCACCAAATCTGTACCATCGCACACAGTCACCCAATCTATACTGTGAGCCACATTCACCCAATCTGCACCATCGCACACAGTCACCTAATTTGTACCATCGCACACAGTCACCCAATCTGTACCATCGCACACAGTCACCTAATTTGTACCATCGCACACAGTCACCCAATCTGTACCATTGCACACAGTCACCTAATTTGTACCATCAGACACAGTCACCCAGTCTGTACCACCATCATCATCAGCTTTTATTTATATAGCACCACAGATCCCGAGCACCAGACAATCAGTAATCATACCAATACGATATATATGAATACAATGAGCATAATAACAGATGCGTGAATACAAATAGGCATCGTAACACAAGCGTGATAGTCATAGGCTAAGAATTACAGCCAAGACTAACAGAGGTACAAATTTCAGGTGTGTGATTAAACAAAATGCAAAAAGTTCAGCAAAGGACATGACATCAGGGACTTACGAGGTAGCCAAATATCAGATATAGGATAGAGAGGACTATGCCCGTGAGAGCTTACAATCCTAGAGGAAGAGAGAATAAGGATAAAATTGCATGTGGTGGATGGAGGAAGTGGACATGAGAGTCTAAGAGGTGTAAGGTATACAAGTAAGAAGAGGTGGGTTTTGAGTATTTGAAGGAATTTAGTTTCAAGGAGTGTCTAAAAGGGTGAAGCAAGGAGGTCCAAAAGAGGGGAATGTGACGGAGGACTTGGAGATAGGAGTGGGATGGGGTTATAAGAGGGAAAGAAACTAAAATGTGAGGTGCGAAGGAGAATGGTCTATCTGGGCTGTATCTCATGAAGAATTCGGAGATGTATGGAGGGGAAGTGTTAGTGAGGAACTTGTAGGGTGAGGAAGAGCAGCTTGAACTGAATTCTGGAGAAAATAATAAGCTGGTGAGGGGTTTTACAGAGTGGGGCACCAGATGAGCAGCATTGAGAGAGGAACATTACTATAGCATCAGATTTTAGGATGGTTTGTAGAGGGAAATGACAGGTAATGGGGAGGCAAGAGAGGACCAGGTTACAGTAATCAAGGCGAGAAATAGTGAGTGGATCAGGGAATTCGTTTCTTCCTGAGTAAGGAAGGGGTATATTTTGGCAATGTTGCTGAGAAGGAGGAATCAACACTGCGAGAGGAACTGGATGTGAGGAGTGAAGCTGAGGGTGGGTCAGGAATGACAACATGGCAGCGAGTATGGGGAAGAGGAGGAGACACTGCTGTTGTTGACTCTGAGAGAGATGTCGGGAGAGGTAGTGACACAGTCACCAATAACTATACCATAACTCATATTCACCCAGTCCTCAAAAGAGTTGGAATTCATTAGGACTAACTAGCATGTAAGGGGTTAATGGAAAACAAGTTAGCAGAGAATATTCATAGAGAAATATAGGACTGGAATACGAAAAGGCATCAAGTCACATAGCCTGTACTTACCTAACAGTTACATATCCTCTGGGACAACCTCACATTGTCATCCATTCTATACCGACCTCACGTTGTCATCCACTCTATACTAACTTCACATTGTCATCCACTCTATACTAACCTCACATTGTCATCCATTCTATACTAACCTCACATTGTCATCCATTCTATACTAAGCTCACATTGTCATCTACTCTATACTAACCTCACATTGTCATCCACTCTATACTAAGCTCACGTTGTCATCCACTCTATACTAAGCTCACGTTGTCATCCACTCTATACTAACCTCACATTGTCATCCATTCTATACTAAGCTCACGTTGTCATCCACTCTATACTAACCTCACATTGTCATCCACTCTATACTAACCTCACATTGTCATCCACTCTATACTGACCTCACATTGTCATCCACTCTATACTAACCTCACGTTGTCATCCACTCTATACTAAGCTCACGTTGTCATCCACTCTATACTAACCTCACATTGTCATCCACTCTATACTAACCTCACATTGTCATCCATTCTATACTAACCTCACATTGTCATCCACTCTATACTAACCTCACGTTGTCATCCACTCTATACTAAGCTCACGTTGTCATCCACTCTATACTAACCTCACATTGTCATCCACTCTATACTAACCTCACATTGTCATCCATTCTATACTAACCTCACATTGTCATCCACTCTATACTAACCTCACGTTGTCATCCATTCTATACTAAGCTCACGTTGTCATCCACTCTATACTAACCTCACATTGTCATCCATTCTATACTAACCTCACATTGTCATCCACTCTATACTAACCTCACGTTGTCATCCACTCTATACTAACCTCACATTGTCATCCACTCTATACTAACCTCACGTTGTCATCCACTCTATACTAACCTCACATTGTCATCCACTCTATACTAACCTCACGTTGTCATCCACTCTATACTAACCTCACGTTGTCATCCACTCTATACTGACCTCACGTTGTCATCCACTCTATACTAACCTCACATTGTCATCCACTCTATACTAACCTCACATTGTCATCCACTCTATACTAACCTCACGTTGTCATCCACTCTATACTAAGCTCACGTTGTCATCCACTCTATACTAACCTCACATTGTCATCCACTCTATACTAACCTCACATTGTCATCCATTCTATACTAACCTCACATTGTCATCCACTCTATACTAACCTCACGTTGTCATCCACTCTATACTAAGCTCACGTTGTCATCCACTCTATACTAAGCTCACGTTGTCATCCACTCTATACTAACCTCACGTTGTCATCCACTCTATACTGACCTCACGTTGTCATCCACTCTATACTAACCTAACATTGTCATCCACTCTATACTAACCTCACATTGTCATCCACTCTATACTAACCTAACATTGTCATCCATTCTATACTAACCTCACATTGTCATCCACTCTATACTAACCTCACGTTGTCATCCACTCTATACTAAGCTCACGTTGTCATCCACTCTATACTAACCTCACGTTGTCATCCACTCTATACTAACCTCACGTTGTCATCCACTCTATACTAACCTCACATTGTCATCCACTCTATACTAACCTCACGTTGTCATCCACTCTATACTGACCTCACGTTGTCATCCACTCTATACTAACCTCACATTGTCATCCACTCTATACTAACCTCACGTTGTCATCCACTCTATACTGACCTCACGTTGTCATCCACTCTATACTAACCTAACATTGTCATCCACTCTATACTAACCTCACGTTGTCATCCACTCTATACTAACCTCACGTTGTCATCCACTCTATACTAAGCTCACATTGTCATCCACTCTATACTGACCTCACGTTGTCATCCACTCTATACTAACCTCACATTGTCATCCACTCTATACTAACCTCACATTGTCATCCACTCTATACTAACCTCACATTGTCATCCACTCTATACTGACCTCACATTGTCATCCACTCTATACTAACCTCACGTTGTCATCCACTCTATACTAACCTCACATTGTCATCCACTCTATACTAACCTCACATTGTCATCCACTCTATACTAACCTCACATTGTCATCCACTCTATACTAACCTCACGTTGTCATCCACTCTATACTAACCTCACGTTGTCATCCACTCTATACTAACCTCACGTTGTCATCCACTCTATACTAAGCTCACGTTGTCATCCACTCTATACTGACCTCACGTTGTCATCCACTCTATACTGACCTCACATTGTCATCCACTCTATACTAACCTCACATTGTCATCCACTCTATACTAACCTCACGTTGTCATCCACTCTATACTAAGCTCACGTTGTCATCCACTCTATACTAACCTCACATTGTCATCCACTCTATACTAACCTCACATTGTCATCCATTCTATACTAACCTCACATTGTCATCCACTCTATACTAACCTCACGTTGTCATCCACTCTATACTAAGCTCACGTTGTCATCCACTCTATACTAAGCTCACGTTGTCATCCACTCTATACTAACCTCACGTTGTCATCCACTCTATACTGACCTCACGTTGTCATCCACTCTATACTAACCTAACATTGTCATCCACTCTATACTAACCTCACATTGTCATCCACTCTATACTAACCTAACATTGTCATCCATTCTATACTAACCTCACATTGTCATCCACTCTATACTAACCTCACGTTGTCATCCACTCTATACTAACCTCACGTTGTCATCCACTCTATACTAAGCTCACATTGTCATCCACTCTATACTGACCTCACGTTGTCATCCACTCTATACTAACCTCACATTGTCATCCACTCTATACTAACCTCACATTGTCATCCACTCTATACTAACCTCACGTTGTCATCCACTCTATACTAAGCTCACGTTGTCATCCACTCTATACTAACCTCACATTGTCATCCACTCTATACTAACCTCACATTGTCATCCATTCTATACTAACCTCACATTGTCATCCACTCTATACTAACCTCACGTTGTCATCCATTCTATACTAAGCTCACGTTGTCATCCACTCTATACTAACCTCACATTGTCATCCATTCTATACTAACCTCACGTTGTCATCCACTCTATACTAACCTCACGTTGTCATCCACTCTATACTAACCTCACGTTGTCATCCACTCTATACTAACCTCACGTTGTCATCCACTCTATACTAACCTCACGTTGTCATCCACTCTATACTAACCTCACGTTGTCATCCACTCTATACTAACCTCACGTTGTCATCCACTCTATACTGACCTCACGTTGTCATCCACTCTATACTAACCTCACATTGTCATCCACTCTATACTAACCTCACATTGTCATCCACTCTATACTAACCTCACGTTGTCATCCACTCTATACTAAGCTCACGTTGTCATCCACTCTATACTAACCTCACATTGTCATCCACTCTATACTAACCTCACATTGTCATCCATTCTATACTAACCTCACATTGTCATCCACTCTATACTAACCTCACGTTGTCATCCACTCTATACTAAGCTCACGTTGTCATCCACTCTATACTAAGCTCACGTTGTCATCCACTCTATACTAACCTCACGTTGTCATCCACTCTATACTGACCTCACGTTGTCATCCACTCTATACTAACCTAACATTGTCATCCACTCTATACTAACCTCACATTGTCATCCACTCTATACTAACCTAACATTGTCATCCATTCTATACTAACCTCACATTGTCATCCACTCTATACTAACCTCACGTTGTCATCCACTCTATACTAAGCTCACGTTGTCATCCACTCTATACTAACCTCACGTTGTCATCCACTCTATACTAACCTCACGTTGTCATCCACTCTATACTAACCTCACATTGTCATCCACTCTATACTAACCTCACGTTGTCATCCACTCTATACTGACCTCACGTTGTCATCCACTCTATACTAACCTCACATTGTCATCCACTCTATACTAACCTCACGTTGTCATCCACTCTATACTGACCTCACGTTGTCATCCACTCTATACTAACCTAACATTGTCATCCACTCTATACTAACCTCACGTTGTCATCCACTCTATACTAACCTCACGTTGTCATCCACTCTATACTAAGCTCACATTGTCATCCACTCTATACTGACCTCACGTTGTCATCCACTCTATACTAACCTCACATTGTCATCCACTCTATACTAACCTCACATTGTCATCCACTCTATACTAACCTCACATTGTCATCCACTCTATACTGACCTCACATTGTCATCCACTCTATACTAACCTCACGTTGTCATCCACTCTATACTAACCTCACATTGTCATCCACTCTATACTAACCTCACATTGTCATCCACTCTATACTAACCTCACATTGTCATCCACTCTATACTAACCTCACGTTGTCATCCACTCTATACTAACCTCACATTGTCATCCACTCTATACTAACCTCACGTTGTCATCCACTCTATACTAAGCTCACGTTGTCATCCACTCTATACTGACCTCACGTTGTCATCCACTCTATACTGACCTCACATTGTCATCCACTCTATACTAACCTCACATTGTCATCCACTCTATACTAACCTCACGTTGTCATCCACTCTATACTAAGCTCACGTTGTCATCCACTCTATACTAACCTCACATTGTCATCCACTCTATACTAACCTCACATTGTCATCCATTCTATACTAACCTCACATTGTCATCCACTCTATACTAACCTCACGTTGTCATCCACTCTATACTAAGCTCACGTTGTCATCCACTCTATACTAAGCTCACGTTGTCATCCACTCTATACTAACCTCACGTTGTCATCCACTCTATACTGACCTCACGTTGTCATCCACTCTATACTAACCTAACGTTGTCATCCACTCTATACTAACCTCACATTGTCATCCACTCTATACTAACCTAACATTGTCATCCATTCTATACTAACCTCACATTGTCATCCACTCTATACTAACCTCACGTTGTCATCCACTCTATACTAAGCTCACGTTGTCATCCACTCTATACTAACCTCACGTTGTCATCCACTCTATACTAACCTCACGTTGTCATCCACTCTATACTAACCTCACGTTGTCATCCACTCTATACTGACCTCACGTTGTCATCCACTCTATACTAACCTCACATTGTCATCCACTCTATACTAACCTCACGTTGTCATCCACTCTATACTGACCTCACGTTGTCATCCACTCTATACTAACCTAACATTGTCATCCACTCTATACTAACCTCACGTTGTCATCCACTCTATACTAACCTCACGTTGTCATCCACTCTATACTAAGCTCACGTTGTCATCCACTCTATACTGACCTCACGTTGTCATCCACTCTATACTAACCTCACGTTGTCATCCACTCTATACTAACCTCACATTGTCATCCACTCTATACTAACCTCACATTGTCATCCACTCTATACTGACCTCACATTGTCATCCACTCTATACTAACCTCACGTTGTCATCCACTCTATACTAACCTCACATTGTCATCCACTCTATACTAACCTCACATTGTCATCCACTCTATACTAACCTCACATTGTCATCCACTCTATACTAACCTAACATTGTCATCCATTCTATACTAACCTCACATTGTCATCCACTCTATACTAACCTCACGTTGTCATCCACTCTATACTAAGCTCACGTTGTCATCCACTCTATACTAACCTCACGTTGTCATCCACTCTATACTAACCTCACGTTGTCATCCTCTCTATACTAACCTCACGTTGTCATCCACTCTATACTAACCTCACGTTGTCATCCACTCTATACTGACCTCACGTTGTCATCCACTCTATACTAACCTCACATTGTCATCCACTCTATACTAACCTCACGTTGTCATCCACTCTATACTAAGCTCACGTTGTCATCCACTCTATACTGACCTCACGTTGTCATCCACTCTATACTGACCTCACATTGTCATCCACTCTATACTAACCTCACATTGTCATCCACTCTATACTAACCTCACGTTGTCATCCACTCTATACTAAGCTCACATTGTCATCCACTCTATACTAACCTCACATTGTCATCCACTCTATACTAACCTCACATTGTCATCCATTCTATACTAACCTCACATTGTCATCCACTCTATACTAACCTCACGTTGTCATCCACTCTATACTAAGCTCACGTTGTCATCCACTCTATACTAAGCTCACGTTGTCATCCACTCTATACTAACCTCACGTTGTCATCCACTCTATACTGACCTCACGTTGTCATCCACTCTATACTAACCTAACATTGTCATCCACTCTATACTAACCTCACATTGTCATCCACTCTATACTAACCTAACATTGTCATCCATTCTATACTAACCTCACATTGTCATCCACTCTATACTAACCTCACGTTGTCATCCACTCTATACTAACCTCACGTTGTCATCCACTCTATACTAAGCTCACATTGTCATCCACTCTATACTGACCTCACGTTGTCATCCACTCTATACTAACCTCACATTGTCATCCACTCTATACTAACCTCACATTGTCATCCACTCTATACTAACCTCACGTTGTCATCCACTCTATACTAAGCTCACGTTGTCATCCACTCTATACTAACCTCACATTGTCATCCACTCTATACTAACCTCACATTGTCATCCATTCTATACTAACCTCACATTGTCATCCACTCTATACTAACCTCACGTTGTCATCCATTCTATACTAAGCTCACGTTGTCATCCACTCTATACTAACCTCACATTGTCATCCATTCTATACTAACCTCACATTGTCATCCACTCTATACTAACCTCACGTTGTCATCCACTCTATACTAACCTCACATTGTCATCCACTCTATACTAACCTCACGTTGTCATCCACTCTATACTAACCTCACATTGTCATCCACTCTATACTAACCTCACGTTGTCATCCACTCTATACTAACCTCACGTTGTCATCCACTCTATACTGACCTCACGTTGTCATCCACTCTATACTAACCTCACATTGTCATCCACTCTATACTAACCTCACATTGTCATCCACTCTATACTAACCTCACGTTGTCATCCACTCTATACTAAGCTCACGTTGTCATCCACTCTATACTAACCTCACATTGTCATCCACTCTATACTAACCTCACATTGTCATCCATTCTATACTAACCTCACATTGTCATCCACTCTATACTAACCTCACGTTGTCATCCACTCTATACTAAGCTCACGTTGTCATCCACTCTATACTAAGCTCACGTTGTCATCCACTCTATACTAACCTCACGTTGTCATCCACTCTATACTGACCTCACGTTGTCATCCACTCTATACTAACCTAACATTGTCATCCACTCTATACTAACCTCACATTGTCATCCACTCTATACTAACCTAACATTGTCATCCATTCTATACTAACCTCACATTGTCATCCACTCTATACTAACCTCACGTTGTCATCCACTCTATACTAAGCTCACGTTGTCATCCACTCTATACTAACCTCACGTTGTCATCCACTCTATACTAACCTCACGTTGTCATCCACTCTATACTAACCTCACATTGTCATCCACTCTATACTAACCTCACGTTGTCATCCACTCTATACTGACCTCACGTTGTCATCCACTCTATACTAACCTCACATTGTCATCCACTCTATACTAACCTCACGTTGTCATCCACTCTATACTGACCTCACGTTGTCATCCACTCTATACTAACCTAACATTGTCATCCACTCTATACTAACCTCACGTTGTCATCCACTCTATACTAACCTCACGTTGTCATCCACTCTATACTAAGCTCACATTGTCATCCACTCTATACTGACCTCACGTTGTCATCCACTCTATACTAACCTCACATTGTCATCCACTCTATACTAACCTCACATTGTCATCCACTCTATACTAACCTCACATTGTCATCCACTCTATACTGACCTCACATTGTCATCCACTCTATACTAACCTCACGTTGTCATCCACTCTATACTAACCTCACATTGTCATCCACTCTATACTAACCTCACATTGTCATCCACTCTATACTAACCTCACATTGTCATCCACTCTATACTAACCTCACGTTGTCATCCACTCTATACTAACCTCACATTGTCATCCACTCTATACTAACCTCACGTTGTCATCCACTCTATACTAAGCTCACGTTGTCATCCACTCTATACTGACCTCACGTTGTCATCCACTCTATACTGACCTCACATTGTCATCCACTCTATACTAACCTCACATTGTCATCCACTCTATACTAAGCTCACATTGTCATCCACTCTATACTAACCTCACATTGTCATCCATTCTATACTAACCTCACATTGTCATCCACTCTATACTAACCTCACGTTGTCATCCACTCTATACTAAGCTCACGTTGTCATCCACTCTATACTAAGCTCACGTTGTCATCCACTCTATACTAACCTCACGTTGTCATCCACTCTATACTGACCTCACGTTGTCATCCACTCTATACTAACCTAACGTTGTCATCCACTCTATACTAACCTCACATTGTCATCCACTCTATACTAACCTAACATTGTCATCCATTCTATACTAACCTCACATTGTCATCCACTCTATACTAACCTCACGTTGTCATCCACTCTATACTAAGCTCACGTTGTCATCCACTCTATACTAACCTCACGTTGTCATCCACTCTATACTAACCTCACGTTGTCATCCACTCTATACTAACCTCACGTTGTCATCCACTCTATACTAACCTCACGTTGTCATCCACTCTATACTGACCTCACGTTGTCATCCACTCTATACTAACCTCACATTGTCATCCACTCTATACTAACCTCACGTTGTCATCCACTCTATACTGACCTCACGTTGTCATCCACTCTATACTAACCTAACATTGTCATCCACTCTATACTAACCTCACGTTGTCATCCACTCTATACTAACCTCACGTTGTCATCCACTCTATACTAAGCTCACATTGTCATCCACTCTATACTGACCTCACGTTGTCATCCACTCTATACTAACCTCACGTTGTCATCCACTCTATACTAACCTCACATTGTCATCCACTCTATACTAACCTCACATTGTCATCCACTCTATACTGACCTCACATTGTCATCCACTCTATACTAACCTCACGTTGTCATCCACTCTATACTAACCTCACATTGTCATCCACTCTATACTAACCTCACATTGTCATCCACTCTATACTAACCTCACATTGTCATCCACTCTATACTAACCTAACATTGTCATCCATTCTATACTAACCTCACATTGTCATCCACTCTATACTAACCTCACGTTGTCATCCACTCTATACTAAGCTCACGTTGTCATCCACTCTATACTAACCTCACGTTGTCATCCACTCTATACTAACCTCACGTTGTCATCCACTCTATACTAACCTCACATTGTCATCCACTCTATACTAACCTCACGTTGTCATCCACTCTATACTAAGCTCACGTTGTCATCCACTCTATACTGACCTCACGTTGTCATCCACTCTATACTGACCTCACATTGTCATCCACTCTATACTAACCTCACATTGTCATCCACTCTATACTAAGCTCACATTGTCATCCACTCTATACTAACCTCACATTGTCATCCATTCTATACTAACCTCACATTGTCATCCACTCTATACTAACCTCACGTTGTCATCCACTCTATACTAAGCTCACGTTGTCATCCACTCTATACTAAGCTCACGTTGTCATCCACTCTATACTAACCTCACGTTGTCATCCACTCTATACTGACCTCACGTTGTCATCCACTCTATACTAACCTAACGTTGTCATCCACTCTATACTAACCTCACATTGTCATCCACTCTATACTAACCTAACATTGTCATCCATTCTATACTAACCTCACATTGTCATCCACTCTATACTAACCTCACGTTGTCATCCACTCTATACTAAGCTCACGTTGTCATCCACTCTATACTAACCTCACGTTGTCATCCACTCTATACTAACCTCACGTTGTCATCCACTCTATACTAACCTCACGTTGTCATCCACTCTATACTAACCTCACGTTGTCATCCACTCTATACTGACCTCACGTTGTCATCCACTCTATACTAACCTCACATTGTCATCCACTCTATACTAACCTCACGTTGTCATCCACTCTATACTGACCTCACGTTGTCATCCACTCTATACTAACCTAACATTGTCATCCACTCTATACTAACCTCACGTTGTCATCCACTCTATACTAACCTCACGTTGTCATCCACTCTATACTAAGCTCACATTGTCATCCACTCTATACTGACCTCACGTTGTCATCCACTCTATACTAACCTCACGTTGTCATCCACTCTATACTAACCTCACATTGTCATCCACTCTATACTAACCTCACATTGTCATCCACTCTATACTGACCTCACATTGTCATCCACTCTATACTAACCTCACGTTGTCATCCACTCTATACTAACCTCACATTGTCATCCACTCTATACTAACCTCACATTGTCATCCACTCTATACTAACCTCACATTGTCATCCACTCTATACTAACCTAACATTGTCATCCATTCTATACTAACCTCACATTGTCATCCACTCTATACTAACCTCACGTTGTCATCCACTCTATACTAAGCTCACGTTGTCATCCACTCTATACTAACCTCACGTTGTCATCCACTCTATACTAACCTCACGTTGTCATCCACTCTATACTAACCTCACATTGTCATCCACTCTATACTAACCTCACGTTGTCATCCACTCTATACTGACCTCACGTTGTCATCCACTCTATACTAACCTCACATTGTCATCCACTCTATACTAACCTCACGTTGTCATCCACTCTATACTGACCTCACGTTGTCATCCACTCTATACTAACCTAACATTGTCATCCACTCTATACTAACCTCACGTTGTCATCCACTCTATACTAACCTCACGTTGTCATCCACTCTATACTAAGCTCACATTGTCATCCACTCTATACTGACCTCACGTTGTCATCCACTCTATACTAACCTCACATTGTCATCCACTCTATACTAACCTCACATTGTCATCCACTCTATACTAACCTCACATTGTCATCCACTCTATACTAACCTCACATTGTCATCCACTCTATACTAACCTCACATTGTCATCCACTCTATACTAACCCTACTTTGTCATGCAGCCTGTACTGCTTGACAATCTGTCTCACATATTGTCAAGCAGTCTAAGTTTAGGCTCCTGGTTTTGTGAGACATTCACATAATCCCAAAATTGTGACATTTTAGCTTCCATATAATGTGCATATAAAATGTACATCCCATGATGTAGGAATCATAACCTGGCCAATAAAGGGCATGGATGCCCTTTGGGAATCACATTTTTATTTTGTTTGACTGTGATTCTCGGCAACTGTGAGGCGCACCTTGCCACACAGGACGTGTCGTCATTGGATGTGGGTGTCGCTTGATTGGACAGATATACACATGATCTACCTAGCCTCCAAGCCAATAGGGATAAATATTGTGACTTAAGTGTTTTAACTTTAACAATTGGATTTTTAGGCTTAATTAGGTTGGATGAAGCTGGGATTAAAGTTCCTCTGGGGTTTTTTCTTGGTCTAGGCTCACTAATTATTCTTAAACTGGCCCTGGGATGAACTTTGTTTTGCGTTTTGTTCAAAGCATAAAAGGGAGGTTAGATGATGATGTATGGAAATTTATATAAAATAACAGGTCTGCAGATGTTTGCCCATGTGGAGGACTTTCATCCCATGTGGACACTTATCAAGGATGCTGAAGTAACATTCTGTGGCCTATAACAGGACAATAAGTTGAAGTGAGGTAGATAAAATGAGGGCTTATATGGCCTGATGATATTGTGTCACTACCCTGTCATACCCTAGTGCTGGTAGCGGCTTTTCTGAAGGACTGCATAATGCCCACCTCCCAACGTAACTTGCACCTAGAACCTGCAACAGATATGCCTTCTGAAAGGTGTATCTGTGGCTGCTTCAACCTCTACATGAGCCGCAAGTAAGTCAACATGACCAAGGTCTACATTGGAAAGCCCCTGTTCTATCTCTGTAAGTATAGAGAGCCTGATTCATTAAGGTGCGTAAATGGTGATATGTTGTGTATAATGCACACATTTAGTCTGTGAATGCTTAGTACCGTACCATATGTCATAGAACGCAGCACCGTCCGATATATCTCCAAGCACAAAGGGCACATACTACAGCCTACAATTTCATAGGCAGAACGGGGTGGGGAAGGAACGTATGCACCTAGTCAGTGTACAGAAAGGGCGTGCCAAGCTCGAGTGTAAATGATTTATGTTGTATCACTGGCATCAGTTACAGGTCTAGTCTAAGTAACGATGGCTGTGTATACAGCTGGAACATGTGTATACAGCTAGAACATGTGTTTGCAATCAGGAGCAGGTGTATTTTATGTACAGTAGACATTAATTACATCCTAATAAATTTATATCAAGGTAAAAAAAATTGTGTGTGTTCTTTTGTGAAGTATGGAAAGCTACAGTTCCTGGCCACAGAACCAGCTCTTATTCAATGACTGATGGTAGCAAAGCTCGCCTGCCTTCAACGGTAATGTACAGACGGTGGTTAAAAACAAGACAGGGCTGGAGATATTCCAGGGCGTTTCATCCTATGCTTCGCCTTGCCTACAGATTGCCCACCTCCACCCAGTGACAGCCTGCACCTCAGTCTGTCCATGGGCACCAACGTTCTATAGCTCAATGGTCACATACTAACTGGTGTGTGTAACGTTGTGTCTGGGTAACTCGCCTCGGAGGCCATCAGCAAGCTCATTTATAATCCAATCACATCCAATCCAATCTCATGTTAATTGTTTAGGAAATGATGGGCCACACACAGCGGTTCGATTTACGGGGAAATGATCTCAGAGTCGGACTTTCTCTGTGATCCACGGTGGGGTAACTGAGGGGACATTTGAACTTAGACCTTTTAATCACCTTGATAACTATATATACAGACTGTGCTACGTGAACCTTCAATCATATTACTATATCTTTTTTACTGTTATGGTTTTTGGTTATATGGTGTGACTGGGACATATCTTTTATCATGCCCCTTGTCACCCTAATATTTAATATCGTCATGTATCATGTCCGGAGATGTTAGACACTGTTCCCTGTGTGGATAGTAGCTGTGTCTGTTCCCTGGTTGTGTCCATGTACAAATGGTCATTTTCATGTAAACATAGATCACATCAACATAGAGGTAACAGACATTAAATGTCATTTCTGCTGTTTTGTGACCTCAGGCAAATGTTTATATGGTTAGAGTACCAGTTTGAGGGCAAGGATGGGGTTGGCGAGGGTGCAGATTCTTGCACAGTCTGCAGTTGAGCATATCTAAGTGCAGATTAGGTGCACAAGATTGCACTTTGCAGGAGAGGATTAATTAAATCAGGTGACAGCGGTGTTATTTGTTTATTTACTAGTGGATATTAGTAAACCCGCTTATTATATACATGTATTACGTTGATTGGGTTCTCTTTATGCTTTGACCAGGAAATAAACCATATTTGACTTTATCTAGAACTTGAGTTTTACATACTGTATGTTTCTCAAATCGTGCTCTTTTCTTGCCTTTATCTGGGTTACATTGTGTTCTAGAAGTGGTTAATCCGCACTTGTGTCCTCGTACTTGTAATAAAGAATCCTAAGGGAGAGAGAAGTTCCTGAAAGTTGTCCGGAGACTCGTAGGACTGGGAATAGGAAGTAATGTTATTTCTCTGCCTGGCAGATTGCTCTAACCATGGGAGAGATGAACACAATAACGAGAAACTGGCAGGAAAACTAAATGATACATAAAAGGAAAATACAAAGCAGAGGAGAGAGATTTCAGCAGCCTACGACAATACAGTGTAGTATATCGGCAGTACAGTGCAGTATATTACAGTGCAGTATATCGGCAGTACAGTGCAGTATAGTGGCAGTAGTGTAGTGTAATGCAGTATAGTACAGTACAGTGCAGTATAGTGGCAGTACAGTGCAGTATATCGTCAGTACAGTGCAGTATATCGTCAGTACAGTATATCGGCAGTATAATGCAGTATAGTACAGTGCAGTATAGTGGCAGTGCAGTATATCGGCAGTACAGTGCAGTATAATGCAGTATAGTACAATACAGTGTAGTACAGTGCAGTATAGTGGCAGTAGTGTAGTGTAGTGTAATGCAGTATAGTACAGTACAGTGCAGTATATTATAGTAGAGTGGCAGTAGTGTAGTATAATGCAGTATAGTGGCAGTAGTGTAGTATAATGCAGTATAGTACAGTGCAGTATAGTGGCAGTAGTGTAATGCAGTACAGTGCAGTATATTATAGTACAGTACAGTGTAGTATAGTGGCAGTATAGTAGTATAGTGCAGTCTTACCGTGGCAGGTGGATTTATGGCAGTACAGGCTACTATCACACAACAAGGTGCAACGTTGTTCCCTCCAACAACTAATGACACAGTCTTCCGATGTTGGGCTCTGTTTTATCGACTTCTCCCAAATCAGATAAACATCTCCCGTCATCTGGGGGTGCAAGGTCCTCTAATTTAACAGATTATTGCCCATTTCCTTCCACCTAAAAAACCTCTTATGTTTAAATGAATAAAAGAATTATTTTAATTGCAGAAGGAAGGCAGAAAAAAAAGCAGCGATTGGAGGAGAGTACAGGGAGGGAGAGGGGGTAACATAAAAGTGGAAATTGAGGAGGAGATCGGGAAACTTTCTAAAGAGATTTAATGAGGTGGAAATGAATGGAGATTTCGCATCGCATTACTGGGAGGTGGAGACACATTCAGGGGCTGAGCGAAGGCAGAGAGCACCAGGACATGGAGAGAGAGTGTCAGGGCACAGAATACTCATATTGCAAGTGTCAGGGCACAGAGAGTGTCAGGGCACAGAATACTCATATAGCAAGTGTCAGGGCACAGAGAGAGTGTCAGGGCACAGAATATTCATATAGCAAGTGTCAGGGCACAGAGAGAGTGTCAGGGCACAGAATACTCGTGGAAAGGGTGAAGGTTGGCAG
This sequence comes from Mixophyes australis, assembly GCA_036250195.1. Lineage (NCBI taxonomy): Eukaryota > Metazoa > Chordata > Amphibia > Anura > Limnodynastidae > Mixophyes > Mixophyes australis. The sequence goes on from JAVHZZ010000012.1 coordinate 92,650,718, forward strand.
TAGGTGACAGATGGTGAAGGGAGGAGGTAGGTTATAGATGGTGAAGGGAGGAGGTAGGTTATAGATGGTGAAGAGAGGAGGTAGGTGCTAGATGGTGAAGGTTGGCAGTAGGTGACAGATGGTGAAGGTTGGAAATAGGTGACAGATGTTGAAGGAAGGAGATAGGTGATAGATGGCAAAGGTAGGAGGTATGTTATAGATGGTGAAGGGAGGAGGTAGGTTATAGATGGTGAAGGTTGGAAGTAGGCGACAGATGGTAAAGAGAGGATGAATGTGATAGATGGTGAAGGGAGAGGGTAGGTAATAGAGGGTGATGGGAGGAGGTAGGTGCTAGAGGATGAAGAGAAGAGATAGGTAATAGATGGTGAAGGCTGCAGGTTGGTGACAGATGGTGAGGGTGGTGATAGATGGTAGAGAGCGAAGAAAGGAGATAGGTAATAGAAGAAGGTGATAGAGGGTTATGGGAGGAGGTAGGTGTGAAGAGAGGGTGACTGTTGGAGATAGTGGGAGAAGGTGAAGAGAGACGATAGGTAATAACAGGTGGAAGTAGGTGATAGAGGGTGAAGGCTGGAGGTAGGTGATAGGGATAAAGGGAGGAGAAATGTGACAGGGTGAAGAGAGGGGGTAGATGATAGAGGGTGATGGTTGGAGGTAGGTGATAGGGTGAAGGGAGGAGGTAGATGATAGAGGGTGATGGTTGGAGGTAGGTGATAGGGTGAAGGGAGGAGGTAGATGATAGAGGGTGATGGTTGGAGGTAGGTGATAGGGTGAAGGGAGGAGGTAGATGATAGAGGGTGATGGTTGGAGGTAGGTGATAGGGTGAAGGGAGGAGGTAGATGATAGAGGGTGATGGTTGGAGGTAGGTGATGAAGGGAGGAGTTAGTGATAGAGGGTGGAGGGAGAGGTAGGTGATAGAGGATGAAGCCAGGAGGTAGGTGATATAGGATGAAGGGATGAGTTAGTGATAGAGGGTGGAGGGAGAGGTAGGTGATAGGGTGAAGGGAGGAGTTAGTGATAGAGGGTGGAGGGAGAGGTAGGTGATAGAGGATGAAGGCTGGAGGTAGGTGATAGGGATGAAGGGATGAGTTAGTGATAGAGGGTGATGGTTGGAGGTAGATGATAGAGGGTGATTGTTGAAGGTAGGTGATAGAGGATGAAGGGAGGAGTTAGTGATAGAGGGTGGAGGGAGAGGTAGGTGATAGAAGATGAAGCCAGGAGGTAGGTGATATAGGATGAAGGGATGAGTTAGTGATAGAGGGTGGAGGGAGAGGTAGGTTATAGAGAGTAAGAGGAGAAGTTAGTGATAGAGGGTGAGGGAAGAGGTTGGTGATAATTGGGCTTCTTCGCCTGGTTCAGAAATATAAATATAGAGACATCAAACACATCTCTCCTTTTATTTCTCAGCTCAGAGAAGTTTTGTATTTTCAGGTTAGTCAGAAATAATAAGATTTTTGTATTCCCTGTCAGTATTATCCCATAGTGCTGAAATAGCAGACTGTACCAGCCAGTAATGCATCATCCCTGGATCGTTGTTCCAAGCTGAACAAATAGCGTCTAATGAGGAATGAGGTCAGGACAGTCTGGTGGATACACAGGTGGATTACAGGTATCAGGTGAAATCCCCAAATCTGTCCCTTCTGTCTGCACGTACTACAGAAACTATTATTCCCTCGTAAAGCGCATTGTGCCCCCCTGCACTATACGGAATGTGTTACACCTCTATCCTCAATGCTGTATAATATGTGGGAATTATAAACATTTCTTTATATGACTTCATACACATTTATGAGGATCTAATATGTTACTTCGTAATATCTGCAATAACTTACATTAGAATATACGTTATTCATGATTATACAAAAGTTTCCATCTTAATGAAAAACATAATCAAATTAATATTTTAAGATTCATTTTTTGTTTCAAAAGATATGTATTGGCAGCAACACTGTTTCAATATAACCAACTTTATTTAGATAAGCAATATACATAACATAGATAAACACATATATAGTTAAATCACATAATTCAAGTGAGAGTATTTAAGGATAATAAAAAAACTATGTAAAATTCCAATATCACATTGACGATGAAAACCCATCCAATATCACAATGTAATTATTCCCTTTTAGATGAAGTGTGGCCTAGGCAGGACGTTCTTATGTTGCAAATCTACGATAATAATAATAATTGATTTATAAGGCGCCACAGTGCTACGCAGCGCCGTACGGTAGGGAAAACAGTACATACATAAAACAGGGACATACAAGGCATACAAAATAAATACAGACATGTAAACAAAGGGTATAGAGGATCCTGCTCATTAAAGAGCTTACATTCTAAATGGAAGGGGGCACAGCTGAAACAAGAGGAGTAAATATGATTCAGATTGGAGATTGGGATAGTTGTGAGGGTGCATTAATGTGAATAGTGTTATCAAGGATAAGGTCACCTCTAAAATAGAGATGGGTTATCAAAGAGCGTCTAAAGATTTGAAAGCTGTGGGAAAGTCTGATTGAGAGTGGTAGGGAATTCCATAAGTGGGGAGCAGCACGGGAGAAGTCTTGTAGGCGGGAGTGAGAGGTGGTTATCAGAGATGAGACAATGTGCGGGTCAGAGGTAGATCTAAGAGGGCGGATGGGAGAGTATTTGGATATGAGATTTGAGATGTATGCAGGGGTAGTGTTTTTGAGGGCTTTGTAGGTAAGGGTGAGTAATTTGAATTTGATTCTGGAGGACACAGGGAGCCAGTGTAGGGATTTGCAAAGTGGTGCAGCAGATGTGGAGCAGTGAGATAGGAAGATAAATCTTGCAGCAGCATGTAGGATGGATTTGAAGTTTGGATATATGGGTGTCAGTAATGCCAGATAGCAGAAGGTTGCAATAGTCAAGATGGGAGATGATGAGAGAATGGATAAGAGTTTTGGTAGCATGTTGAGTAAGAAAAGGGTGTATTCTGGCAATGTTTTTAAGGTGGAGTCAACAGGACTGGGAGATGTGAGGAATAAAGGAGAGGGTGTAGCCAAGTGTGACACCAAGGCAGTGGGGCTTGGGAGACTGAGGAAATTGTGGTGTTATTGACAGTGAGGGAGATTTTAGGGCAGGTGGTGGCTCTGGCAGGAGAGACATGTGCTTTAGGGACATCCATGTGGGGATAGCAGAAAGAGAGTTGGTTACACGAGATAGTACAGAAGGAGAGAGGTCAGGGGAAGAGATATAGATTTGGGTGTCATCAGCATAGAGGTGGTATTGGAGGCCGAAAAAGCGAATTAGTGCCCCAGGAGAAGAGGTGTACAATGATAAAAGTAAAGGGCCAAGAACAGAGCCTTGTGGGACCCCAACAGACAGTGGGAGTGAAGGCGAGGATGTGCCCGAGGTAGAAACACTAAAGGAATGGTTCGAGAGGTACGAAGTGAACCAGGAAAGAACTGTGTCACGAAGGCCAATGGAGTGAAGAGTGTGTAGGTGTTACGAGCCGCGGCGGCTCCGGGCACTGCCACGGCTCGTTTCCTGTCTTGTCACTGAGTCCCGGCCGTCGTCATGACGACCGGGACGTCATTTCCTCCCGGCCGTTGCCTAGGCAACGGTCCGGACGCCAGCAGTAATCAGCGCCGCTTCCTGGCATCTAGGACAGCCGGGCGCGTGCGCATGTGCAAAAATAATCATAGCCCAGCTGGGCTAAGTATTCCCAGCTGTGCAGGGCACTGTTCATTGGCCCCTGCATGTTTATAAGGCAGGAAGGGACATGCTCTTTTTGACGGTTATAGTCCCTGCATCTGCATACTTCCTGCTGTGCTGTGCTGCTAGTATTGCTGTACCTGTTATTTCTCTCCGTTGCCGACCTCTGCCTGGATACCTGACAACGTTTGACTGCCTGTGCCCCTTGACCTATTGCCTGGACTCTTACCTGCTGTTTTGCCTGTGACCTCTGACCTCAGTTTGTCTACTGGATACGCTGTCTGCTGCCGGGCCTCGACCCTTGCCTGAACTTCACTCCACTGTTTGCTCCTGTACTCTATCGCTGGGTTCTCCCCAGTCAGTGCACAATTCAGGACCCTCTGTTGCCTGCAGCCAAGTCTGTCCCCACCACTAGGTGCTCCAGCGAACACCAGACTACAGAGCAGACTCCGGGTTTTGTGGTGCTGGCTGTTGGGGTTCCTAACAGTAGGAGAAGAGGGTGATCAACAGTATCAAAAGCAGTAGAGAGGTCCAGGAGAATGAGTATGGAGAAATTACCATTAGATTTTGCAGTAAGTAGATCATTGGTCACTTTTGTTTCAATGGAATGTTGGGGGCGGAAGCCTGATTGCAGAGAGTAAAGAATGGAATGAGAGGAGAGAAAGTGAGACAGGCGTTTTTACACTAATTGCGCAAGTAGTTTGGAGGAAAAGGGGAGGAGAGAAATATGGCGGTAGTTGGAGAGAGAGGCTGGATAGAGAGATGGTTTCTTTAGAATAGGTGAGATGAGCGCATGTTTAAAGGAGGATGGAAATGTGCCAGTGGAGAGAGACAGGTTGAAGAGGTGAGTTAGAGGTGGGCATGCAGTGGAGGATCGGGAGCAGAGTAGTTACGAGGGAATAGGATCGAGTGGACAGGTTGTAGGGCGAGATGATAAGATGAGTGCAGAGACTTCATCTTCAGGTATTGGAGAGAATGAATTCAGGGTGGATTGGGGAGTGTAGGGAAAGGTGAGTGAAGTAAGTGGAATTTGGCATGAGGAAATATCTTGTCGAATTGTGTCAATTTTGTCTTTGAAATAGGTGGAAAATTGATGGGCAGTGAGGGAGGAGGAGGTACAGGTGGGCAGAGAAGTGAGTTAAAGGTGGCAAAGAGGTAATGTGGGTTAGAAGACTGGGTGGATATTAGAGATTTGACGAATGTTTGTTTGGCATTTGAAAGGGCAGTGCTGTAAGATGAAAGGATGAATTTATAGTGGAGGAAATTGTCAGGCGCCGCTCGGCGGCCGCCCGCCCGTCTGCATAGCACGTCTGGTTGCCTAGCAACCCAACCAGACGCATCACTTCCCCTTCCGCCCGGCCGGCCAGCTACAGACTTGAAAGCGTTCCCGTTGCTAGGCAACGGGACGCTGCATGAAGATAGCGCTACGGCGCTAAAGGATGACTAGCGCTACGGCACTGGAGTATGACAGCACTACTAGTGCTGAGGGCATTGGCTAGCAGCACTATTTAAGCCTCTCTGACCCCACTTCCTGTGCCAGAGTTTCAGGTCCTTTCCTGTCCTCCAGCGTTCCAGTGTTCCTGTGATTATCTGTTTCCTGACCTTTTCCTGCCTCCAGTTTATTGCCGTTTGCCTGTGACCATTGTGACCCGGATTGCCTTAACTACCCTTTTGGATCTCCCTTTTGTACCTCGCTGTCAGAACGTTATCGACCCGGCTTGACTCACTACCCCTTCGGATTCTCCTTGTGTACCTGCATTGCCCGCACCGTTGCCGACCCGGCCTGTCTGACATTCCTCTCGTACTTCGCTATCTGACTCGTGGAAGGACCGCGACCTGCGTGTTTCCTGCAGCTAAGCCCATACCTCCTTGCGGGGGTCCCTGGTGAACACCAGGGGCACGTTAGACTCCGCACCTTCCTCCGAGTAGTGCCAACGATAGCAGGTACGCTATACTAGTCGTGACAGAAATCAGGATAGGAACGAGATTTCCTCCAGTGGTGTTCTGCAGTGCAGGAGCATCGAACACCTTTAGGATGAATTGGACCACTGACAACAAGCCAAGCCTTTTCACCCAGCATCAGTGCCCGGCCTCACTATCACCTAGCATCAGTTCCCGACCCCACTGTCGCCCATCCTCAGTGCCCGATTTCACTATGACCCAACATCAGTGCCCGAACTTACTATCACCTAGCATCAGTTCACTTCCCCACTGTCGCCCATCCTCAGTGCCTGATTTCACTATGACCCAACATCAGTGCCCGAACTTACTATCACCTAGCATCAGTTCCCGACCCCACTGTCGCCCATCCTCAGTGCCTGATTTCACTATGACCCAACATCAGTGCCCGGCCTCACTATCACCTAGCATCAGTTCCCGACCCCACTGTCGCCCATCCTCAGTGCCCGATTTCACTATGACCCAACATCAGTGCCCGAACTTACTATCACCTAGCATCAGTTCCCTTCCCCACTGTCGCCCATCCTCAGTGCCTGATTTCACTATGACCCAACATCATTGCCTGATTTCACTACGACCCAACATCAGTGCCCGGCCTCACTATCACCTAGCATCAGTTCCCGACCCCACTGTCGCCCATCATCAGTGCCTGATTTCACTATGACCCAACATCAGTGCCCGGCCTCACTATCACCTAGCATCAGTTCCCGACCCCACTGTCGCCCATCCTCAGTGCCTGATTTCACTATGACCCAACATCAGTGCCGGCCTTACTATCACCTAGCATCAGTTCCCGACCCCACTGTCGCCCATCCTCAGTGCCTGATTTCAATATGACCCAACATCAGTGCCCGGCCTCATTATCACCTAGCATCAGTTCCCGACCCCACTGTCGCCCATCCTCAGTGCCTGATTTCACTATGACCCAACATCAGTGCCCGAACTTACTATCACCTAGCATCAGTTCCCCACCCCACTGTCGCCCATCCTCAGTGCCTGATTTCACTATGACCCAACATCAGTGCCCGGCCTCACTATCACCTAGCATCAGTTCCCGACCCCACTGTCGCCCATCCTCAGTTCCTGATTTCACTATGACCCAACATCAGTGCCCGGCCTCACTATCACCTAGCATCAGTTCCCCACCCCACTGTCGCCCATCCTCAGTGCCTGATTTCACTATGACCCAACATCAGTGCCCGAACTTACTATCACCTAGCATCAGTTCCTGACCCCACTGTCGCCCATGCTCAGTGCCTGATTTCACTATGACCCAACATCAGTGCCGGCCTCACTATCACCTAGCATCAGTTCCCGACCCCACTGTCGCCCATCATCAGTGCCTGATTTCACTATGACCCAACATCAGTGCCCGAACTTACTATCACCTAGCATCAGTTTCCGACCCCACTGTCGCCCATCCTCAGTGCCTGATTTCACTATGACCCAACATCAGTGCCCGGCCTCACTATCACCTAGCATCAGTTCCCGACCCCACTGTCGCCCATCATCAGTGCCTGATTTCACTATGACCCAACATCAGTGCCCGGCCTCACTATCACCTAGCATCAGTTCCCGACCCCACTGTCGCCCATCCTCAGTGCCCGAACTTACTATCAGCCAATATCAGTGGCCAAATGCTTTTGTGGCTGAGTTGATGTGAATCTAGTGGAAAGCTTTCCCAGAAGAGAGTGGGCAGTTATAGCGGCAAAGTGGGATCCAACTCCATATTAATGCCCATGGTCCACAAGGACATATGCAGGTGATGTATGGGTGTCCACATACTTTGGGCCGTGTAATGTATGAACAATAAGAGGCAGCCGTGTATATTTCCACTGTAGTATGTGCTAAGCGTGGGCTGTGTCACTACATTTACTCCAGTGAATGTTTGTAAAGAGACTGTACCAATCCCAGCATGGCCTCTAGAGTAAGTGCGTCTCATGTGGGCACATGGGGTGGGGTCACAGAAACAGGGGACATTTGTTGGATATAAGACAGCTATTGTTCCTATATCTAAACCCACTACTTTTCCATAGAGAATATTGTTGTATTTCCTTCTCTGATCCCAGTCGGTGATGTGGGTGGTGGACAGTGGGTTCGGAGATAAATCCAGACATGAAATAGTGTGAAGGACAATCGGCAAGATTTTCCCTGGAGACAGGAATCGTCGCCCCAGTCCTGCACTTGTTGCTGGGAGAGATGGGGGACTCCTGACCTCCAGTGGATATAATCTCCTGAGAAAAGATCTGACAGATGCACAGTGTATGAGAAAGCGGTCACAAGTTACCAGTCCTTGTCTGGGAAATATATCAGACAAATTCTATTTACAGAGAGATGTATGCAATGTTCATCTATGGCCAGTGGAGGTCACTGCAGCTCCACTTCAGGTGTATGTTCAGCTGCAAACCAATTATCATCCATTATGTTACGCAGTGTGATCTGTGTTCCTCTCTCCATGATACAGTGTTATATTTACTGTAGAAATATGTATTTATCTTCATTCTACTCTTTATGTCTGGAATATATGACAATATGATGTTGTTGCTGTAATACAGACAGATTGTCAGCCACAAGATGAGTCCATTATAGGAGCACAAATTAATACCTGTACATAAACGTTGTATCATACACATTCACTGACCCGTGAGAGGAGCACATGACATTTGCTATATAAAATATGGGGAAATACAATTTTTCTAATTATTATTACTATTATTATATGATATAGCATCACCTAATTCCATAGAGCCGTGCAGTGGAAAAATAGAGCATAGAACATTTTAGATAGATGACCAACAAGCAAAATACAGAACAATAAGGGCAGGATGCGAAGTTGAACATACGTCTGTGAATTCTCTCTGCACATGCCCAAAAAAAAATCCTGCAAGTACCTATGCAGAGTTGCATGCATCCACACTTGCGCCTGAAGAGGCTTTTCGAGGGAGGGAAGAGGCATAAAATGTTTACCGGTTGATGTTTTCGGATTATAAATCGCCCCTGTTTGCAACCCTCCTTACAAATAAAGGACACAGAAGAGAAAACAATAAGCAGTTCGGCTAGGACCAATTCTCCTAATATGACATTGAGGGTCATTTACCCTCTCAATATCAATACATGGGGAGACATTTCACCCAGGCGCACCCCTATCCTTAAACTTGGATAACCCTTGCCCCAAGCATCCATGAATAGCGTTCCTTTTGGACTGATGGCATGCAACCAACAAACCCGCCACCTAGAGCGTTGCCTGTCCCGAAACAAAAGCTTGACTCTTCGAAGGGAGGCATGTTCTACCGTTATATAAAATGAATCTAATGTGCACCCACCGTGCATAGTCTGCTGACTGCTCAATGCTTTCCGTCCACCTCTGAAAATTCCTCCACACCCTCCGAGGAACTATATCGGATCAACAAATATTCAATTCAGGCCATAAGGTATGTAACCAAGCCAGGTCAGTTTGTATATGCAAAAATTAAACCCATGGACTTAACATGGCCAAAATCATTCCCCCAAGAAGGATTACCAAAACAGTCTACACCCCCTGCCTAATGACTTCCCTCGTCACCATGCTCTAAATCCTGCCCAGCGCAAACCACACTGAGCCAACCAGGAAACTACCAGAGGACCAGGAAAGGAGGAAGAGTCAGCCACTGTCCGGTTGTTGGGGAATGAAGAAGTGGTCAAGTTTCCACATCCAGGCCTCCGATGAGCTGTAAATCATGAGGAAAACTCCAATGTCAATCACAAGGAAGCGCACAGAAAAAAGTATGCGTCATAAAGCGTCAAAGTAAGAAGAACCTAGAACAAAGAACAAGAGGAAGAGAAAAAACAGCCAGAGGACAAAGAACGGGAGTCACACGCAAAGGTAAAAACCATGAAAATCCTTGTGATGATCAGGCCCACTTTGGAGGAAAAATCAAGTAAAATCCATTTGCGCCCTTCCTAAAGCAACAAGCAACTAAACCCCTGCATCACCCTCAGGCAGAAAGAGCAACCACACATCTTCGCCATGAGCCCTAATACGGGCAAATGCAGTAACAATTTTCATCTGGCAAACTTCACTATTCCTCTAGGGAGAGAAAGTAACCCATCGTCCCTTGGCCAGTGGATCAGTCTTGGACTTAGTCACTTTGGAGGAGGAAGTGGCAATAATAACTTGCTTGGCTAACATACTCGTGGATGGCGCTAAGATGGAAAATGCTATCAATTTACTCAATTGCAAGGAGCCAAAAAACAACATAACACTGCCAATGCGAAAATCCCGAGACAAATCAACCTGCCTGTGGAGCTTAGCAAAGTAGGAGATATCTGCCAAGGCGGTGGACCTTGCCACCTTGGTCCTCCTGCTCTTGTAATTAGCACAAATGAAAGAAAGCATGCACTGGTGCAAACCTGTCCGAAACTTGACACACTCCTACCAGGCCATCCTATACATCTGGGTGTAGGGGCAAGCAATAGTTCAGCGAAACCTTCTCTGCCAGCTTGACAATCTGCCAGACATAAACAGGACAAGTAGAACCAATGAGTGCTGCATCGGGCACTAGAGCCCTAAACTTATCCCAGAACCCACGTGACATTAGCCAACCCGTTAACGACACTCGAAACATGTCTGGCCTGAAAACTACTATCAGAAAGCGGGCACCGCAAAACTAGTCTGTGATCTGCTTGCCCTTAAACATAGGCATCCACAACTCAACCGCCACAACAATTGGAAACACCTCGAGCAGGACCAGGTTAGCAGTCCATCTGGAACTAACCCAATCCCCCGGCCAAGATGCGGAACACCAAACACCAGTAAAATATGCCCCAAATAACCCTACAGCCCCCCAACACAGTCAGTGAAAAGTTGTAACTCCCTATTGGATACTGGGGGCTCGGGCTATAAGTTTACCCTGTTAAAATCCTGTAAAAATACATCCCAAACCGCCAAATCCTCCCTTATCTCTTTGGAAAGGGAAATCCAGCAGTGAGGTCTGGTAAAACCCGCAGTCGCCGGTTCAGACTTACAGCAAAATATCCTACCCATAGGAATAACTCAATAGGCAAAATTTAAAAGGCCCAAAATAGATTGTGCCTTCTTAAATATCACCCTTGGGGACTCCCTAACCTCAGCAATCGAGTGCAGTTTGCAGACCTTATTGGTGGGCAACTGATAGGGCCCTCGAACCGTGCCAATCTTGATGCCCAATTAAGACAGACGAGTATTGGGAGCCTCGGTTTTATCACGAGCAACGGGGACCCCCAGGGAACAAATCAGTGGAATAACAGAAAACAAGGTGTCTGAATATGTTGTGGACTGACCAGTCCCCATCACCAGGAAATCATCTCATTAAGGGGTGATAGCGGAATGACCCGTCCCCGCTTCAGAGTGCCATCCCACTGGTATTGACCTGGACTTTCTCGTTGCATGTCAGGCCACATTGGAAGGCCAAGTGGCCTGACATGCATGCTGGGCAGAAGTATATTCTTCCACCTCAGACCACGCCATCAGCCACGTGACTCCTGGAGGCTGAGCGACGGTCACAGGGGTGGAGACGGCCGGACAGGTAAGGAGCGGAAGGGGTAGGGGGCAGCATATCACAGAGGCAATGTCTGCCCGCTAGGGCTTTCCATGAGACTAATGTAGGGGACTAGAGATTTAAAATCATGTTGGGGCAATAGAGATGGTGGGGGTCGGAGGGAATGTTGGAGCAGGGAAGGACAGCGGATAGAGAATGAAAGTGGAGTGAAGAGAAAAAGTGGTTGATGAAAGGAATGGAAGAAAAAAATGTAAAAACAAAAGCCAAGGGAATAAGTGAGATGAAAAAGAAGAGCAGGGGCCAGATAATAGAGAGAAGGGCAAAAAAAAAAAAGAGACTAATTCAGTTGTCTAGAGAAATTGCATAGACAATTATCATGCAACTGGTCCTGCATATAGGCAGGCAGTACCCACCAGCCAGGGAAATAGTGTGGCCAAAGTGCCCACCCACAGTCACACAACATGGGTGTACCAAGGCTCACTTTGTCTGTCTACTTTAACCCCTTTAGAGAGAGGACAAATAAAGTTACGGGCACACACCACAGCTTTTAAATTCCCTCTGGTTTAATCATCCCTCGGTTATAATTTAATGTGTACATACACAATGTCTTTTTATAGTCTATCTTCCTTGCATATACATGTTCTGAGCTAATGGCACGCATATGTGTAGTTTTTAAAACAAAGATTATACCGCATCGGTCATCAGTCGACACTTACACCTGTCCTGTAGCTGTTGCAAATGATACGTCTGAAACCAAGTGTACTTATGAGAAGTCCAGGACTTGACTGTATATATATGTATATGCACGCCCTTACTGTACATTGCCTACGTTAGTCCATACCTACCTTACCCTGTTCCACCTCTCACGTCATAGGCAGTCGTAAGTGTCACTTGCGTTCAGACATGACTTACATAGTTGCGTTCATTGGAGTAATGTCCTTTTTTGGGCATGTGTAGAGCTATTTCATGCAAGATATCACGGATCGCACATGAACTTACGTCCGAAAATGAATCTGGCCCAATATGCACCCCGTCCTCTTCGTTCTCATTCAGTATCACCGATGTGTTTTGTGAAATGTACATTCTGACCACAGAATCCGGAATGATGGTAGATGTACAGACCCAGGTTATTACACAAGTACCGATACCATTGATATTAAGATAGTGTAGTAGGTTACATCAGCTGCTACTGGAGGATGATGAGAGCTGTAGTCTGACAATATCTGGGTAATTGAAGACCACAAGGATTGACCACATTGATCCTGCAGGACGTATACTATATCTGATAGAGAGGAAATACTAATGATGTGAATGGATCAGAGCAGATCTTATATCTGGCCCTGAATACAGTTATCTGGCGGAAATAATTAGGCTGGGAGAACAATAACAGTGAGGCGTGTATTTGGTTTATACATTTGCTCAGGAACTCTATGGAGAATTCTCAGTCACACGTCTGTTGCTAATTCAATCCTAGGGAACATTCACAGTTTCGGCACTCGTTAGTTCACTGTTCCACGTCTACAAACGACCTCCTTCTTTCCTGAGAGAGAGAACAAGCTCCCTCACCTGTCACTCATACACGAGACTCCCACCTGCTCACTCCAGCTTACAGTCCCCGCTTTTATCCCTCATCCTCCTGACACGGGAAGAAAGGCAGGGACTAAGCATCCTCTCACACCCCCTCCACAGACAGGATTTCTGCAGCAAGACATCAGCGGGGGAACCCTTCAAACTCCTGTCTTCTCCCTTCACCCTTCCTCCCCGAGGCCAGATGGCTATAATTAGACACCGTGGTCACACAATGGACCTGGAGAACACGATGAAGGAGTCGGCACAATCCTTCCATCTCACCAGGTAAGAATGAGCCATTCCTACCCATCTCCCATATCCCTTCATTCTGTATAGATAGATAGATACATTCAATATGGGCCGTTACACGTATTCTGCCAAGGAAGAGTTTACAAGATCATTCGTCTGCAACACTTTATTTTAATCCTACAAAGCGCAAGTAGTCGTATACTATGAATAGATATTGGGACGTCAAGTTGACGACTTGCAGATAATGTTATTGCACAATGGTGGTTTTCCTGCAGCAATATCTGTTCACCCCTGACCCAGCTGCTGGTCCTTTATTGTCATAGCAAATACTGAGCACAATTCTGAATGATCAAGCCTACGACGTGCAGATCCCAGCGTGCGTCAGCATCTTCACACGTTATGTAACAGTTGGGGTGTGAGTTACGGACGGGTGTCACGGATAATGAAAGGGGCGTAATATGAATTGGAGACAGGACGGGGATGACGCTCATTACATCTTAGTTTGCAGGTCCTTATAGACGACATTAGATCTGAAAGTGGTTTCCATGGCAACAGCTGAAGCAGGGGTGTCTGGGAAACGACATGACATATATAGATTTTAGATTATCGGCTGATGCTAATTTTAGGAAAATTCAGCTGGGACTGTAGACGACTATTTAACCCCTTCCGTGCTGCAGTTATTGATGGCAAGCCCCTGGGAGAGAGAGAGTGTTGAAATATGGGCACGGGACACTGTATACTACGTATATAAAGCATTGATAGATGGTATTATGTCTGCATATGGAGCATCTTCCACTGTATAACAGAACCCATGTTCTGATTATCACCCCACATTACCAGGATTTCTCTACCGGTCTCACTAAGCATATAGGGGTACGGTTATTGACCAGTGAACTCAAGTGCACGAACATTGATCCAGGATTCGGGGGTGATGGCTGGAAAATGGGTGACTGTTTTAGCTCTGGAGTGGCGTTAGTTTACTGTGGACATGGAGATGGGAGATTACGGGCGCAATTGTCAATATTCTGACTCTTGACCACACACACACACACACTGTACAAAAGGCCACACAAGCCTGGTTGTGTTGTGTAAATTACCCAGTTTCATACCGCGCATTCACGCCACAAATACGATATGTGTACGTCATTACTAAGATTTTTGCGCCTCCTTACACCTGGAGGGGAGGGAAGGGGCGTACAAGCTTAGGATGAACAGGCTACGTGACATTAAGACAGGGGGATCCCATGCTGGGGGGCTCCCTGTCACTAGCCCAGTCTGTCATAGCCTAGTCTGGTAGCAGCCATGTTTGTCCTCCTCACACATGGTAGGGAGGGGGGGGTAATCACAAAGCGGACAATGGTGAAGAACTGGTGTAAAACATGCTCACAAACTTTAAAAATGTGGGTACTAATACAAGCACAAAGGTACACTTTCTCCACAGCCACTTTTACAGATTTCCGGATAATCCTGGTGATTTTAGTGAGATACAAGGGGAGAGGTTTCATTAAGATATAAAAGTGATGGAGGAAAGGTATCAAGGCAGATGGGACAGACACGTGATGGCAGAGTATTGCTGGAGCCTCCAACGTGATTGTCCTGATAACCCACATAAAAGAAAATCGTACAGAGTTTTACTATGCATTAATTGTAAACAGACCTGTATTCAACCTAAATGAGGTCCATTATGCTTACATTTAATTTATAGAAAATGATTACTGGTTGTGAAGTCCACATTAAATTGGATAACTCTGATTGTTTTCTCTTTGTGTAGACAATAAATATCTGGTTTGGAATTTTGTTACAATGGCCAAAGACAACAATGCCTTCACCGTCGTCCCTGGATCTACTGTCACGAATACCAAACCATCACTCTCTCGTCCTTCCAAATTAGCTGAAAAGTTAGAGAAAGCAGACAGGAAACTGCGACGTCGGCAGCGTTACGTAGAAAAGGACGGGAGGTGTAACGTTCAGCATGGAAACGTTAGGGAAACATATCGGTATATTACAGACATCTTCACAACGTTGGTGGACTTAAAATGGAGAGTTAGCCTTTTGGTCTTTATTTTCGCCTATGCTATCACCTGGCTTTTTTTTGGGGTCATCTGGTGGTTTATTGCTTACTGTCGTGGGGATTTGGATCACTTGGAGGACCAAGCATGGACACCTTGCATCAAAAACCTCAATGGGTTTGTTTCTGCGTTCCTCTTCTCTATCGAAACAGAGACTACAATTGGTTATGGACATAGGGTGATCACAGATAAGTGTCCAGAGGGAATAATTTTACTTCTCCTTCAAGCCATTCTTGGTTCCATGGTCAACGCCTTCATGGTGGGCTGCATGTTTGTAAAGATCTCTCAACCCAACAAAAGAGCCGAGACTTTGGTCTTTTCTTCTCATGCCGTGATATCTTTACGGGATGACAGACTATGTCTCATGTTCCGAGTGGGAGATCTACGCCAGTCGCACATTGTGGAGGCCTCAATAAGGGCTAAACTCATTATGTCCAAACAAACGCAAGAAGGGGAATTTATTCCGCTCAACCAGACAGACATCAACGTTGGTTTTGAGACAGGAGATGATCGGCTTTTCCTGGTTTCACCACTAATCATCAGTCATGAAATCAACGAACAAAGCCCATTCTGGGAAATGTCCAAACGACAATTAGCAAAGGATGAGTTTGAGATTGTCGTGATCTTGGAGGGCATGGTGGAAGCAACAGGTAAATTAAGAAAAACAAAAACAACGAGAAAAAAAAGTGCCCATTATTTACCCACTTTAGTCCCTTTTCTCTTCTTTCTCTGGGACTATATTTCTTGAGTATTGGTTACACTTCCGAGGAAGCAGCCAATCAGGCTCAGGATAAAGCCACCAGTCTACGGTGTATTCTATTTCTTCACAGAATAATTACAATAGTCACAGTATTGGAACAATAGATATAGTTACAGCAATTGCCACTTTATTGTATCAAAGGAGTATAATATTAGCACAGACAGAGGGCACTCAGTACTATAGATCAAGGCAAGATGATGTAAGAATTACAGTAAATTAAAAATCTTTGTGCAACATATCAGTGGAAAATCTACTGTAATTAGAAATAGAAAGAACCATTAGACTTTATAATAATACCATATCCAGAGGAAATCACTATCCCAAGGCTTCCTCATAGTTGTGGCTGGCTTGTAACCTGGTCTAGCCAGGCTCCTTATTACGGAGTCTGGAATAGAGTGGTGGTTACCCCGCACATGGTAGGAATCTCGGCTCACTCCGAGATTTATGAGAAATAAAACACTTATTTTAAATTCTACAGCAACATTTCCAATAAATAGGTAATAAGTGGTAACACATAAAATAACAATCAAATAAAGTAACTAACTGTAATCCCCCTCCTGAGACTTAAACTAGCAAATGGCTCAGAAACGTCCTGGGGTTTGTACCCCGCACACTAAGGCCGTAGACTCTCCCCACTTTTGGTGGGCCCACTCCAGCTACCTGAATCACAGCTGTCGTGGGCCTCACCTATGCAGTCCACAATGGGTGTTGGCCTGCCATTGGATAAGACATCTTGGAGATGGGTTGAACTGATCAGGGGCATGAAGAAAGGATATCCCCCTCCCATACTGTCCACTCGGGGGCTCCAATATGACTGGAATAGAGACAATGAGAGAGAGAGAAAAGGGTCAGGATAAGATAGTGGGGATATGTGCATGATTTAACCCCTTGGTATATTTTTCTCTTAAGTCCCACCATCCTGCGGAAAGCAAACACAACGGAACTATGAATGGGTTTGATGGACAGGTCAGCACACATTGGAAATCAATCTCTGGCTTCACGTGTTCTGCAAAGGGGGTCATGACCCTTAGTGACATGACCCAGGCATCCCTTTCATTGCAGCCATAAATTCTGAATAACTACCTCTTGGTGATTTGTGATATCGGCTACAGTAGCGGATATACCCGGCTATAAATGCCTTAATTACAAATACTAGTATATATACCACATGCACCTTGCAAAGAACTGGAGCAACATCCCAATTAGATCAATACTTGTATGGTCTCCTGCAGACTAGAGCGACCCTATTAGTACAATTGTATGTATTTCACTCAGATTCCCACTGAGCTGGAGGAGAAGGGCAGCGTCCAACCAGAGTGTTCTGGCTGAGAAGATCTGAGGGCAAATTTAGGGCTATATTTAATCTAAGCCTTTTCCACCTGATAACACAAAACATCAGCTGAAAAATATCAGTGTTTTAAGCTCTGAACCTAATCACAAAGGTTAAAAGTTAATTACTTTAGTGTATCTAAAACCCTTGATTGCAGAGATCAATTGCTATGAATTTCTACAACGGTATTTATAAATAGGGACAAAATAATCGGGATGAGACAGTTGGTTGGAAGATCAGATTAGACGGAGTTCCATAAGGGGAGTACCACCGTGTCAGTCGCCCTTCCAGGAACACCAGAGAATTTATCATATATTTTACTACCATTTAGCTGTAAATGCAGACTTCAATTTCACAAAAATCCAACCAAAAACTCATTTCCATATTTTCGAGATTCTTTAACCCAAAAGCTCAAATAGTTTCATAGGATTAATACTGTATTGACTATAGTATAGTATTTCCCAGTTTCTATATCCAAG
Organism: Mixophyes australis; assembly: GCA_036250195.1. NCBI lineage: Eukaryota > Metazoa > Chordata > Amphibia > Anura > Limnodynastidae > Mixophyes > Mixophyes australis. Next base: position 92,668,324 of record JAVHZZ010000012.1, read on the forward strand.
ACTCGGTCTGTATATGTAAACACAGCCCAGTGATATAAGCCTGAGCCAATGTAAGAGGAACTGCTGTCATAAGAATAGGCTGAAATGCAAATACCAGACCGCTTCGTTATGCTGCTTCTGCTTTTAGTTAGGGAATTGGGGAACTTGCATTTTTATTTTCTCATGGGAGCGTTGTAATCTTCTAAATAATACAGATATAAGACACTAGTAACAACAACCCTACACACAGGCATATACAACGCAGTGTTATTTCCGGGACGTCTATGTATCATTGCCCCAGGAAGGTTAGAGCGAGCCTGTACTCCGGTAATATCGGGTCCATTGCCCGCAGTCACCGGTTGCATGTTATCACTGGCCTCTCTTCGTCCATTGTAAGTGTACACAATGGTCTAAGTCCCAGATCTCCTGTCCTCCTGACCACAGGATGGAGACACTTCAATCAATGCATCCTTAGGGCTAATATAAACCTACTGTCCCCAGTCACCCTCAGTAAGACGATCATGTTTTACTTGCAGCAGATCGGCGTAGAGAATGAACACAGTAGAAATTGAATGGCGGATGTAATAGGGCCTTTTATATCCAAATACTGACACAGTAAAATAATCGCCAGGACAAGCGTCTACAATTCATGGAACGCAGTGAGAATTTACTGGTGATGGCATCACTAGCTCTGACAGCAGCGCATCACCTGCGACACGTTCCTTCCATGACCGCTGTGTTCAGGTATGATAGTTACATGCTAGAATAAACACTAAATACACATACTGCAAACTGAATACTAACTTTACCAATATTATGGAGACCACATAATGAGCCACTGTTTGACAATTGGTGAAAGGTGCCAGATAGATATAGCATACAAGTATACTATCCATGGTTTAGAAGGCGATGACACAATCTATTCACTTTTCCTTCGCCGTGTCTGCTGCCATCTTGCATGCGACCATGCCCTTGTGTGAGACCTATTATGTAGAACAGGCAAGATTGCATTGTTCCGTTCTACTGGTCGACCTTTCATTAAGACAAGAGTCATAGTGTACAGGTCAATTTTCACAGCATTGTTCAATGTTCCTCATTTCAGGGATGACGTGTCAGGCGCGGAGTTCTTATCTGGTCGACGAAGTTCTCTGGGGTCATCGTTTCATGTCGGTGCTCAGCCTGGAGGACGGCTTCTACGAGGTGGACTACAACACCTTCCACCAGACTTTTGAGGTTCCCACTCCATGCTGCAGTGCCAGAGAGATGGCTGAAACTGCGGCCAGAATGGACGCTCACCTCTACTGGTCCATCCCCAGCCAGCTGGACGAGAAAGTGGAGGAAGGGACAGAGAAAGAGGACTTGGGCAAGCAGAGAAATGGCAGCGTGAACAGCCCTGAGAGCGAGCAAGTACTTGTGGAGTGAACGTATTCATCATAAAGACGCTTCAGAGATTTTCTGAGAGTGTTGTATGGTGATGCTGAGGAATGAGCTATTAGGTTGACCAGTGCGCCTGAGATACAGGACATTAACACTACACACTCCGACGAAATCTCCTTATCACCGTTCAAACTGTGGACCCTTCATAATCCCGTAGTATAAAACCAAAGTGACCAGTTCATAGTCAACCGCTGGTACCTGGAAATTAAAAAGATGAATGACTTATACAAGGTCAGAAAAATTGTGATTCAGGGCTCCAAACTCTTCATTTGTTTATGAGAGGAGCTGTAATATTGTTATATTGTCGCCCCGCAGCATTGTCCACACTCCCATCAGCGTAGGGTTACCACCGAGAGTATCTAATAATACAAGACAGAGCAAGGTGCACTCACGTCTCTCGCTGACGTTTGTCCGATTATATTGATTCATTATCCCTCTAGTGATAGCCACACAGTGTGCAATCTGGTTGTTGATCCCGATCACCGAATTACCAGATTTGGCCACACTCAGAAAGGGCAGATTACAAAATATCTGGTTGTTAATGTAGCAAGCGGAACAGGGGACGAAACGCCCTTTCAGTTTCCCGTTTCCAGGTCAGCCTCTTATTTATTGCATGTGATGTCAGGGGTCAATCTGCTCTCTCCAATCTATTCTGAACAGAATGGATTGAATATCAATCATTTAGAGAATTAGTAACATCCAACCTTTATCTCATTATAATACTCCATCCTGCAAAACATAAAATAGTGTTTTACATGTGACCCCATCGTTTACCATAAAGTGATTTATCCCATATCCCAATCACCTCAATCTACTAGTAGCACCCTGAGTCCATATTGTGCAAATGATGGGTGACTGTAACCAGATGGGCTTACTCTGCCATCTGGTCTTCATTCTCTACAGTTTATTTGAGATTTTATTGCTCATCTTGTGGTTCCCTCTTCCCTGATGTTACTGACTACTCGTACTAGTGGTTCTCATCGATCAGACAGAGATTGCGAGTGCCAACATCGCGCTAGATGCAGGAGGATACCGCTGCCACCACCAGGCTTCTTCAGCGGCACCTCTTATCTGTAGGTCACAGGATACAGCAGGTGACATGCAGGATATCTTGTAAGCACCAGTCTGTGGTACTGATGATTCGGGTATGAGGGCGACCCGGCCACAATGATCCATAAAGGCACGCAGGAAAATTAGGGTGTGTATTACATTTCCACTGCTGTGATTAAGTAATTTTCCAACGTGATCAAAGTGTGCCCAGCACTATATTCAGTCTCTAATCTCGTCATTAGTTGTTTCCTAATTCATCTTTCAAATCCACCCCCTTCTAATAAGAAACCTCACTCCGATTAATGATCATTTTTGCCCACGTTACTCCTATGAACACTCACTTTGTTGCACAAGAGCTTGCTCTCCCCTCCTATCGCCTCGTATTGTTCAGTGTGATCCCACAACAGTTCCGCTATATGAATGGATCCAATATTTGCCAAAAAACTGACAATCCACAAGATAACAGTTAACTCTTCCCTGCCTGGACAAGAGCAACGCAGTAAAGGTTAATGTGAGTGAGGCATGTTATGACGCCGATACGGTTATCTGCCCTTAAAACCTGTAGAGCAGGAATTATATAAATGATATACAACCAATACATACCAACCGGATTTCCAAATATTGTACCAAACAAAGTGTTTCATTATTATTATTTATTAAAGAGACTGATTCATGCTCGTGTTTTTTCTGTGTATCTCAGTGTGATATACGCGTTTCACTTTCTGGGTAATGGAATGAATGGAGAACATTAGAGACAAAATAGGTATACAGACCAAGTGAACTTTTTATTCACAAATTAAAATAAGTTGCATTTACTATGTCAGGAATTAATTGAACAATTAGTATATCAATGTGCTATAAGTGATGCTGATCACATTAACCACAATCTGCTCCTTATGCATTTCATGGTAGCCCCCTTCAACATGCAATGTGGCACACAAAAGACATTATACAATGTTTCTTATTCATACCAATACCTCCTACCGTGGTAACAGTGCAACGAGTTACTGCTAAAATGTATGTAAAAAAAAATAAAACATGTAAAACTATACAAAAATTAGTTATATATAATATTCATACACTATAATGGGCTCAAGTGTATAGAATACTTTTATTAACAAAAGTTATGCAAAACAAGTACAGTAGTTTTCCCTCTATGTTTAATATCGTAATTATACATGATGTTGAATGCATGCAATCCATTTACTACTAAAATATGTATAAGATTAATAAAATATTGATAATAGAGAGAAAAATATAACTAGAGTAATGGGAATCAGAATCATTGTGTTCAAAAATTCCAAAAATCATTATTCAAAAAATAATTAAAAAATATAATTCTGCTAATCTATCCCACCTCTGTCACCCTGTGAAAACATTTCTATGCCATAACCCTAATAAATAGGATCCACACTGTGGCACTATTGATATTGGTGCTTTTACTATTGCCTTATCTGAATGGTAAAAGTGGACACAAGAAAGGTTTGTACCATGTACTTAAAATCCAACTTTCAGAGGATAAAAGGAAATAGATGACCAAAGGTTGAGTGATAGGAGTATGACCACTCCTTGATGAAGTAATAAAACATGAGGGTGATGCTATAAATAGCATCAAACACACCTAGGGTGCAAAGGACCCCCAGAGACAGAGAAGACCATCCCTGGAAAGATGCAGGAAAACCTGCATCTGTGAGTGCTAGTAACTAGCCAGGTGCGCCCAGGCCACATTCTATCCCAGTCAGGAGGAGGTGAGCTTGGGAACACTAAGAAAGGAATAAGCTGGGAAATGGTAAACATGGACATGTCTAATGAAAGAAATTCTCCAAGGGCAGAAACCTCAAAGGGTCTAGGACAGTGGTTCCCAAACTTTTTCAGTTTGCAGCACCCTTAGATTCTCCATATTTTTTTCAAGGCACCCCTCCAAAATAATTACCGAGCAGTCCCGTTTTATAAGTAGTTGGGTCAAAATAACGTAATAAGTATTTAGGTGAAGATAGAAATACTTAGAATGTTGTTTGTTAAAATAATACACATAAATCAATTATATTTCTGTCAAAGAATAATTTACAGCTAATACTAAGAGGAATAAGATCAAACAAACTAAAACAAAAACATGTACAAAAATCATCACACTGTGCCCCTTCATGATCACACTGTGCCCCTTCATCCTCACACTCTGTGCCCTCCTTCATCCACTGTGACCCCTTCATCCGTACACTCTGTGCCCCTTCATCCGCACACTCTGTGCCCTTCATCCGCACACTCTGTGCCCCTTCATGATCACACTGTGCCCCTTCATCCTCACACTGTGCCCCTTCACGATCACACTGTGCCCCTTCATCCTCACACTCTGTGCCCTCCTTCATCCACTGTGACCCCTTCATCAACACACTTTGCCTCTCTTCATCCTCACTCTGCCCCCTCCTTCATTCTTTTGCCCCTCCATTGCTGTTTCCTATCACCATTTCCCCTCCCCTTTCTTTACTCACCATACTTGGCCTTCTTTCTTCTATTTCTTCTTTCTTCTATTTCTTCTGTCTTCTTACCAATCCGACGGTACCTGGGACCCAGCATCCTCCTCTCTCCCACTGCTTCTCACTGAATATTGTCGGACGTGATGACGTCACGCCTGACATTCAGTGAGAAGCGAGGAGGGAGGAGGATGCTGGGTTCCAGGTACCGTCGGATTGGTAAGTTTTTGGTTTTTTTTCTTTTCTTCCTGGCCACGGCACCCCTGTGACAGAGGGGTGCTGTGGCGCACTCTTTGGGAACCCCTGGCCTAGAAGAAATCCCAATGCAGAGGCCGAGTCTTACAGGGATACAACTTGCACCTGAGCTGACATTACAAACACAGACTGAGGGGCATATTCAATTGTTAGTGTTCCGCGCCGTAGAAAAACTAGTACAGTTAATACGGCAATAAGTAGCTGGATTTCAGCGAGAAAATTACCGTATTAACAGTTTTTACGCGCACCATTACCGTAGTAATGGTAATAGTGCGACGAGCGCAAGATTTTCGGCGTTTCCTCCGACAATTGAATATGCCCCTGAATGTGTTTATAAACTAACAGCTGCAAATCCAAGGACTGAAGCTATGTAGGATGGCAAACGTCACTCATAACCTGCGGACCTGGCACTTGGTGAAAGGGACATTGATGCTGTCATTGGGCAACTGGAACCTGGTGGAGAAGTAAATAAAAATCAGGAGCATTTGAAGCAAATAATTCACAAAGTACAGACAGAAAATGCAGCCAGAGTCCAGATCTTCATGTGGATCCGAGTCTGAAGACCTCCCCCAGATGGTGCACAGCTGCTGCATAAGAGACCAGCGGAGACGCAGAACTAGCTATATCCCCATGAACGTCAGCTTGTGATTGATGGTTCTCGACTCTTATTTTATATAATGCTATCGATTTTTTGGTGCCATAGTTATTGTTGGTCGCTTTGTTCTCAAGTTTGCTGGCTGCTATATTAGTCATATTTTATATTGCAGCGTTTGCTGGTCATATATGTCTCACTGAGAGAGTAAGATCCAAATATTAGATTATTGTTCCCTCTCATTTATGAGGTTATTAATAAATGGAATAAATTCACAGGAGATAGAGGTTCCACCTGCCCCTCAAGCTTATTGGCGATGTTTTCCTCATGGGGAAAAGATTGATGAAGTAGGAACCTACCTATTCCAGAATGAGGGGATCTCAGACAGGCAACAGGACCTTCTCCTCGATTCGATTTTGTTAATTTTTACGTATTTTCTTTTTGACAGTATGTTTGCAGGCACAAGAGACATCCATGGGTTCTAGGTTTGCCCAAAGCTTTATATGGAATAATTTGAGAATGGGTATATTTGCGGTGTCCCTATGGGATATACCTAGTTCATTATGGCTGGTATATTGATGATTTGTTTATTATTTGGGATGGGGGTTGTGATTTAGCACTATGGTTTGTATCACATCTCACTACAACAATTATAATTCACCCATCACTTTGATCCAAATTCAGTTAACTTTTTGGACATCACCATCTCAGCCAAGGGGGAAAACCTTTTTTCATCTCCTCCAACTATAACAAAGCGGTTGACTCTAGCAATTATGTGCATTATAGAAGTGGGTATCATAGACCATGAATTAATAAGATCCTTAAAGGCCAGCTAGGCAGAATGAGGTGCATTTGTACTCTAAGCACTGACGGTAGATTGCAGGCAAAGATTATGCTGATTATTGATCCTTTTGAGAATTGCCAGGAGAAACTGCCTACGTATAGTAGCCGCATTGACTCCCATTTACAAGAGTCTTAGGTGGCTATTTTGGGAGTGGCGAGGTCGTACTATGCTGACCTATTTCAAAAAAGTTTTGGCTAAAAATAAGATGGTCCAATTCTTAAAGGCAACTCCTAAACCCAATACTAATAATCTCAAAGTGTCCATTTCTGCAGCTGACTTAACAGAGGTGGAGGATTGACAACCTGCGTAAAAACGCTCCAAGCCTGGAGGGCATAACAACCGAGCGCTCAAACTAATTTAAAGACCTCCTAGCTCCAGTTCTGATGATGTCTACAAAAGTTGGTTGGAAAAACCACTGATCCTACAGTCCAGGCATATGTCATTGTTGACTTTCATGTACAAAAGGTAAAGTGACATCAATTGGAGGCCGAGAAATGTTCATAGATTTTGGCAAAAATTCTATTTTCTAGACTAGGGTGTTTGTCCTCAGGCTGTCATTTTAATGTCGTAAAAAGTGGAACATCTCTGGAGCACTTATCTTGATGGGAAGCGGTTGAAAGTAGACCTTGAGTATATTGGGCATCTGTGTCCTCTATGGTATTTATACCACTCCGATTGCTCTGACTGAAGTCGCAGATATGGATGATGTGGCTAATTGTACCTGAGCCTCTTATTCCCAGAAAGTCTCTCTGCAAAGTTTACATAGATTCCTCATAGATTGGTCATAGATTGGTCATAGACTCGTCACTGCATGGGAAGATCTTTGTCGGAGGTCATTTAAAATTCTTAAGTGCGTCAGAGAGGTATTATCCTCCAGGTCTCACAACTCTGGGGTGGAAACCACTTTGCTTAGTGCAATGGACGATCGTTTCTGGTGGATTTTTTTATGATTTCATTTGTTTTGTATTTAGGCGATTATGATGGCCAATTGTATTTCACTTTGTTTTTACCAATAAAAATTCCTGCTATTACTCCTCCTATTACTCCAAATAACCCTTCTCTATAACCCAATGTGAAACTTCTCCTATTACGTCTTCCTATTACTCCAAATAACCTTACCCTATAACCCAACGTGTAACTCTACTTATTACGCCTTCCTACAACTCCTATTATTCCATATAACACCATAGATCCACCTCCCTATAAATCCTCCTCCTATTACTCCTCCTATTACGCCTTCCTATAACAGCATGGACCCCCCTCCCTATAAATCCTATTGGGCCATATAACTTCTCCTATTACTACAATTAACCCTTCCCTATAACCCTCCATGTAACTCCTCCTATTACGCCTTCCTATAAGCCTCCATGTAACTCCTATTACGCCTTCCTATAACCCTCCATGTAACTCCTATTACGCCTTCCTATAACCCTCCATGTAACTCCTCCTATTACGCCTTCCTATAACCCTCCATGTAACTCCTCCTATTACGCCTTCCTATAAGCCTCCATGTAACTCCTATTACGCCTTCCTATAACCCTCCATGTAACTCCTATTACGCCTTCCTATAACCCTCCATGTAACTCCTCCTATAACGCCTTCCTATAACCCTCCATGTAACTCCTATTACGCCTTCCTATAACCCTCCATGTAACTCCTCCTATTACTCCACATAACCTCTCCTAGTGACTACTGCATACAGACCCCCCCTCACAGTATACAGTAACACACACCGACACATGAATATTAGGTGGTTGGTCCCATATAGATTTATAGACAAATCACAGTAGATATATTCATTTATCTCACAATAACACCCAAAACACGAATATTAATCTCTGCCCTCCCTCTCCTGATCGGCTGATTACTATGCCAACTCTATGCAAAGCAGAGGGACGGGGACTCTCCTCACCATCAGCTATTTAAGTGCTTTTCTCTATCCAGCTTTGCGGATTTGTTGGGGGGGGGGGGCAGACGACACCCACTGGGAGTCCTGATTTTCCCATCAGAAAAGGGCATGTCTCACCACCTAGGGGCGGGGGCTCACCACCTAGGGGCGGGGGCTCACCACCTAGGGCTGGGGGCTCAACACCTAGGGAGGGGGCTCACCACCTAGGGAGGGGGCTCACCACCTAGGGAGGGGGCTCACCACCTAAGGGCGTGGGCTCACCACCTAAGGGCGTGGGCTCACCACCTAGGGCTGGGGGCTCAACACCTAGGGCTGGGGGCTCAACACCTAGGGCTGGGGGCTCAACACCTAGGGGCGGGGGCTCACCACCTAGGGGCGGGGGTTCACCACCTAAGGGCGGGGGCTCACCACCTAGGGAGGGGGCTCACCACCTAGGGAGGGGGCTCACCACCTAGGGGCGGGGGCTCACCACCTAGGGACAGGGGCTCACCACCTAGGGAGGGGGCTCACCACCTAGGGAGGGGGCTCACCACCTAGGGAGGGGGCTCACCACCTAAGGGCGTGGGCTCACCACCTAAGGGCGGGGGCTCACCACCTAAGGGCGGGGGCTCACCACCTAGGGCTGGGGGCTCACCACCTAGGGCTGGGGGCTCAACACCTAGGGCTGGGGGCTCACCACCTAGGGGCGGGGGCTCACCACCTAGGGGCGGGGGCTCACCACCTAGGGGCGGGGGCTCACCACCTAGGGCTGGGGGCTCAACACCTAGGGCTGGGGGCTCAACACCTAGGGCTGGGGGCTCAACACCTAGGGCTGGGGGCTCACCACCTAAGGGCGGGGGCTCACCACCTAGGGGCGGGGGCTCACCACCTAGGGGCGGGGGTTCACCACCTAAGGGCGGGGGCTCACCACCTAGGGAGGGGGCTCACCACCTAGGGGCGGGGGCTCACCACCTAGGGACAGGGGCTCACCACCTAGGGAGGGGGCTCACCACCTAGGGAGGGGGCTCACCACCTAAGGGCGGGGGCTCACCACCTAAGGGCGGGGGCTCACCACCTAAGGGCGGGGGCTCACCACCTAGGGCTGGGGGCTCAACACCTAGGGCTGGGGGCTCACCACCTAGGGGCGGGAGCTCACCACCTAGGGGCGGGGGCTCACCACCTAGGGGCGGGGGCTCACCACCTAGGGGCGGGGGCTCACCACCTAGGGGCGGGGGCTCACCACCTAGGGCTGGGGGCTCACCACCTAGGGCTGGGGGCTCACCACCTAAGGGCGGGAGCTCACCACCTAGGGAGGGGGCTCACCACCTAAGGGCAGGGGCTCACCACCTAGGGGCGGGAGATCACCACCTAGGGGCGGGGGCTCACCACCTAAGGGCGGGGGCTCACCACCTAAGGGCGGGGGCTCACCACCTAGGGGCGGGATCTGAGGATCACATCAGGGATGCTGGGTTCACTGGGTAATGTAATACATCTATAGGTCTTGAAGCTACATCTTACATGGCGAATAAAACAATTTTCTGGTCAGTTTCCCTATACGGACCATTCAGCACCAGTCACAAGAGAAATAGTGAGTAAAGGTCACTTGGCACCAACTAAGGACAAGGTAAGTTGCCACCGTACACCATACAGATAACGAATATGTAACTTACTGACACGGGGCCTCCTTCTGGGTTTGGAGCAAACACAGCTATTTTGCACCTTGGTAAAACCATCCTGCTGCAGGGGGGGGGGCGGGGGGCACAATGTGAGGACATAGATGGAGGGGGAGAGTCCTAGCTGAACTCTAAGGGGTATATTTATTAAAGTGCAGGCTTGAAAAAGTGGAGATGTTGCCTATAGCAACCAATCAGATTCTAGTTATTTATTTAGTACATTCTGCAAAATGACAGCTAGAATCTGATTGGTTGCTATAGGCAACATCTCCAGTAAATCTCCAGTAGTAAATATACCCCTAAGCGTGATAATAATGCTGTATTTGTGCTACACGCAGGAGCAGCCAGTATTATGTCTGCATACAGATATGCTTTACATTTGCAGCCTCACACCACAACATGGTTTGTGCAGGTTTGCCCCTAACTCTAGACAATGTACATTATATACATAATAAATTTAATGCAACCAATTACAATAAAATAGTGTAACCTCAAGTACTCGGCCTTGTTCCCTTATGTGCAACTACCAAGAGGCCTGTTGTGCTTCTAGCTACAGAAGTAACCCTCGCACGCAGCCCACATTCTCCAGATAGAAAAATAAACCTCTCCCACCATCTCTTCCTTCATTGTCCACACAGAAACATCCAACATAAAACATGGTCTATGTACAAGTGCTGCGCAGTACCTGACCACGGCAATCCATGGAGTGTAATTATCAAATGTGTACAGGAATCTGAAATCTTCTTAGGAACAAATTCACATTAAAAGGTGCAAATAGCTTTGCAGTGGATCAGTGCGCAGATCGACATGTTATCATCCCGAAACGTTGGACAAACACATGAAATTCTTCTTAGATACTCTGAAATGTACAATGGAAATCGCTGTCTCTGCTTTCACGTCCTTGGGGTTTTAGTTGTGTTGTGTCTTGTTACTTTTCACTTTTTACGGCTCCGGAGATGTCGCAGATAGCAGCACGTGACCGTAGACAGGATAGTGATACCGACAAATAGTGCACTGGCGACACCGCCAATCATAGGGATCAGAAGTAGGTCCTTCACTGAAAAACAAAACAACAAGGAAGATGAGCGAAGTTAGGAAGAAAGAGTTGTACAGATGTAAAGTGGATCTGGAAGACAGAACAAGCGCATAACAGGGAGACCTGAGGATTATCTGACAGAGAATAGTGAGAAGACGATGGTCTCTCACACCATGAATGGTGATTATCTGACAGAATAGTGAGAAGATGATGGGCTCTCGCACCATGAATGCTGGATATCTAACAAGACGCTGGTCTCACACCATGAATGCTGGATATCTAACGACGCTGGTCTCTCTCACCATGAATGCTGGATATCTAACAAGACGCTGGTCTCTCTCACCATGAATGCTGGATATCTAACAAGACGCTGGTCTCTCTCACCATGAATGCTGGATATCTAACAAGACGCTGGTCTCTCTCACCATGAATGCTGGATATCTAACGAGACGCTGGTCTCTCACACCATGAATGCTGGATATCTAACATGACGCTGGTCTCTCTCACCATGAATGCTGGATATCTAACAAGACGCTGGTCTCTCACACCATGAATGCTGGATATCTAACAAGACGCTGGTCTCTCTCACCATGAATGCTGGATATCTAACAAGACGCTGGTCTCTCACACCATGAATGCTGGATATCTAACAAGACGCTGGTCTCTCTCACCATGAATGCTGGATATCTAACAAGACGCTGGTCTCTCTCACCATGAATGTTGGATATCTAACAAGACGCTGGTCTCTCGCACCATGAATGATGATTATCTGACAGAATAGTGAGAAGATGATGGTCTCTCTCACCATGAATGCTGGATATCTAACAAGACGCTGGTCTCTCACACCATGAATGCTGGATATCTAACAAGACGCTGGTCTCTCACACCATGAATGGTGATTATATGACAGAATAGTGAGAAGATGATGGTCTCTCTCACCATGAATGCTGGATATCTAACAAGACGCTGGTCTCTAACACCATGAATGCTGGATATCTAACAAGACGCTGGTCTCTCACACCATGAATGGTGACAACTTGATACGATCATAGAGAGAACTTCCATAATTTCATAGCTGGTACTTACCCTGGGCATATGGATACATTCTGATAACATTGGACTTTGCAGAGGCGGCATTGTACCAGCTGTGATCTGGGTACTGGATCCAGGCAGTAACTGTACAGTGATACGCCCCATCGTCCTCTGTTTGTAAGTTGTACAAACGTAGCCGGTAGCAATGAGGTTCGACCTTGTCTGTGCCGAGATCTTCACCCGAAGAGCGTGTCCCCGGCTCGGATACACCTTGGCGATTCACAGAGGCCAGAAGTCTCCCTGTTCTCTCATTTGGTTTCTCCCCGGTCAGTTCCACCCACCAGCTAACCGCGGTGTGTATCGGCTGCAGCGCGTCCACGGTGATGTTGCAGAGTAGGACAGCGGTGTCCCCGCGATAGAGTGTGGAAGAATCCAGCGACGTGTAGACGTTCAGCACAATATCTGTAATACACAGATATAATTATACTTCTTACATTGGCAAAGGGGAAATTTGTATATATTAATTTATATTTAGTCACTATCTTAGACCTTTGGTGTGACCACTAGACCTTTTCTTTCCATGTGTTGTAAAGGGCTCCTCTCTGACCATTACTATGCAATGAGCATCACCCAACATCTCTAGACTCTGATGGACTGATATACTAGTTATAGATGGTCTTCTAGAGTGACTTGTCCTTGTATCAGGACAGGTGATTAATGGAAAGGATGTATCCAATAACACACAAGACCAGCTATATGTATATTACGTGTCCTTACCTTGTGGTCTCATTAGTACATTCACATCCTGGGATGCTTTGCTGGACACCTGCTCCAGCCTCGCTCCTGGGTATGATACATATGCTTTGACCTGGCAGCTATAGGACCCCACATCACCAGGCTGAGCAGCGTATATTCTCAAACGGAAGGAGCTGGGTGAGATCTTCTCCAGAGATATGTGTCTCGTCCCCACATCACCTCCTGTGTAACGCTCGCCCAAAGATACAACTCCACCCGTGGACAATGATGCCACCAGCTGTCCAGGAGATCCTGGTCTGGTTGTCACCCACCATTCAACAGAAAGAAGGACATCTGGAGGAGGAGGCGCCATCATTGATGTGTTGCAGAAAAGCTCCACCGTGTCTCCAGATTGTACATGAACCTCATGAGGTCTAGAAGACACCTTCAGCTGGGACTCTAAAGAAAGGTACAATATAATGCATAAAGTAGTTGAGAGTCAGATCTCAGTAGGCTTCCTGGTCAGTCGTATGACTATGTCTATACTGATTCTATGTGTGCTGTGTGTATTGTACTGTACATGCACATTTCATTTAAGTTTCATATATAATCTAGATGTAGGCACAATGCTACAGGCTTTTCCCACCAGAAACTCCTTATACACTGACCATGGGTGAGGAACATAGGTAGAACCTGATCTCGCTAACTATCCTATGGCATGGAGCAGTGAAAGGGATGCTGGGGCATTGTTTCTTTATCCTAGTCTTATTGCCTCCCCCTCCCCCCATAAGGTCTTAGATTTTAAGCTGTAGTGAACATGGGGCTTCTCACCTTCGGCTTGTATGTCTTTGTACTGATATTTATGGTATGTGGAATATGTTGTCACTATATAGATGAGGCAGAATATTGTATCTCACCTATGGTCTGGATTGTGACTTCGGCCAAAACAGATCTTTTCTCCGTTATTCTCTGCCAGCTTCCGTCTGGATCCTGGATCCACTGTGCGGCCGTACAGTGGTAGGTGCCAGCGTCCTGCGGGCGGACACGGGAGATGACCATCTTATAGGTGGCATTGTCAGATTTCTCCACTCGTATCTCCCCGTTAGAGAAACGGTCGTTGTACGTCTTAGTGGTGGCCGGTTCCACACCGAAGTCCCGCTGTATGGAGATAATGGTCTGTAGAGTCTCTCGACCAACCGGCGTTCCAGGAGAGGTGACTCCAAACGACACAGAGAGGTGAGTATGTTGCAGTGAGTCAGTCAGCGCCGCGCAGGAGAGGTGCAGTTCTCGGCCTTCCATCAGGTTTAACTGCAGGGGGGCAGCAGCGTTGAGGCGACCCTTGGGGGCAGACTTGGAAAAAACCTGAAGAGTGTCCGGAACGACTGAAAAAACATTGAGATGATGGGCGACACTTGTTATACTGAGGTGAAGCAAATGCAGCAATTTCCAGGATCAAATTCAATGAAAATGATTTGCCAAAAGTTAGTTGTGTCAAATAGCTACAAAACACAAAGCATTCTAATGCATGCAGCTGTGTCTTTAACCGGGCAATGGAATATCTTATACAGAACACTGGATATTGGATGATAAACAAAGAGACCTGTGCTATATACTTAGCAATGGAGTAAATGTAACTGATCTCACATCTATCACTAGAACGTTTCTGACCGATCTCACACCTATCACTAGAACGTATCTGACCGATCTCACACCTATCACTAGAACGTATCTGACCGATCTCACACCTATCACTAGAACGTATCTGACCGATCTCACACCTATCACTAGAACGTATCTGACCGATCTCACACCTATCACTAGAACGTATCTGACCGATCTCACACCTATCACTAGAACGTATCTGACCGATCTCACACCTATCACTAGAACGTTTCTGACCGATCTCACACCTATCACTAGAACGTTTCTGACCGATCTCACACCTATCACTATAACGTATCTGACCGATCTCACACCTATCACTAGAACATGTCTGACCGATCTCACACCTATCACTAGAACGTTTCTGACCGATCTCACATCTATCACTAGAACGTTTCTGACCGATCTCACATCTATCACTAGAACGTTTCTGACCGATCTCACATCTATCACTAGAACGTTTCTGACCGATCTCACACCTATCACTATAACGTATCTGACCGATCTCACACCTATCACTAGAACATGTCTGACCGATCTCACACCTATCACTAGAACGTTTCTGACCGATCTCACATCTATCACTAGAACGTTTCTGACCGATCTCACACCTATCACTATAACGTATCTGACCGATCTCACACCTATCACTAGAACATGTCTGACCGATCTCACACCTATCACTAGAACGTATCTGACCGATCTCACACCTATCACTAGAACGTATCTGACCGATCTCACACCTATCACTAGAACGTATCTGACCGATCTCACACCTATCACTAGAACATGTCTGACCGATCTCACACCTATCACTAGAACGTATCTGACCGATCTCACACCTATCACTAGAACGTGTCTGACCGATCTCACACCTATCACTAGAACGTATCTGACCGATCTCACACCTATCACTAGAACGTATCTGACCGATCTCACATCTATCACTAGAACGTATCTGACCGATCTCACACCTATCACTAGAACGTATCTGACCGATCTCACACCTATCACTAGAACGTATCTGACCGATCTCACACCTATCACTAGAACATGTCTGACCGATCTCACACCTATCACTAGAACATGTCTGACCGATCTCACACCTATCACTAGAACATGTCTGACCGATCTCACACCTATCACTAGAACGTATCTGACCGATCTCACACCTATCACTAGAACGTATCTGACCGATCTCACACCTATCACTAGAACATGTCTGACCGATCTCACACCTATCACTAGAACGTATCTGACCGATCTCACACCTATCACTAGAACGTATCTGACCGATCTCACACCTATCACTATAACATGTCTGACCGATCTCACACCTATCACTAGAACGTATCTGACTGATCTCACACCTATCACTAGAACATGTCTGACCGATCTCACACCTATCACTAGAACGTATCTGACTGATCTCACATCTATCACTAGAACGTTTCTGACCGATCTCACACCTATCACTAGAACGTATCTGACCGATCTCACACCTATCACTAGAACGTGTCTGACCGATCTCACACCTATCACTAGAACGTATCTGACCGATCTCACACCTATCACTATAACATGTCTGACCGATCTCACACCTATCACTAGAACGTTTCTGACCGATCTCACACCTATCACTAGAACGTGTCTGACCGATCTCACACCTATCACTAGAACGTTTCTGACCGATCTCACACCTATCACTAGAACATATCTGACCGATCTCACATCTATCACTAGAACGTTTCTGACCGATCTCACACCTATCACTAGAACATATCTGACCGATCTCACACCTATCACTATAACATGTCTGACCGATCTCACACCTATCACTAGAACGTATCTGACCGATCTCACACCTATCACTAGAACATATCTGACCGATCTCACACCTATCACTAGAACGTATCTGACCGATCTCACATCTATCACTAGAACGTTTCTGACCGATCTCACACCTATCACTAGAACATATCTGACCGATCTCACACCTATCACTAGAACGTATCTGACCGATCTCACACCTATCACTAGAACGTATCTGACCGATCTCACACCTATCACTAGAACGTGTCTGACCGATCTCACACCTATCACTAGAACATGTCTGACCGATCTCACACCTATCACTAGAACATATCTGACCGATCTCACATCTATCACTAGAACGTATCTGACCGATCTCACACCTATCACTAGAACGTATCTGACCGATCTCACACCTATCACTAGAACGTGTCTGACCGATCTCACACCTATCACTAGAACATGTCTGACCGATCTCACACCTATCACTAGAACATATCTGACCGATCTCACACCTATCACTAGAACGTATCTGACCGATCTCACATCTATCACTAGAACGTTTCTGACCGATCTCACACCTATCACTAGAACATATCTGACCGATCTCACACCTATCACTATAACATGTCTGACCGATCTCACACCTATCACTAGAACGTATCTGACCGATCTCACACCTATCACTAGAACATATCTGACCGATCTCACACCTATCACTAGAACGTATCTGACCGATCTCACATCTATCACTAGAACGTTTCTGACCGATCTCACACCTATCACTAGAACATATCTGACCGATCTCACACCTATCACTAGAACGTATCTGACCGATCTCACACCTATCACTAGAACGTATCTGACCGATCTCACACCTATCACTAGAACGTGTCTGACCGATCTCACACCTATCACTAGAACATGTCTGACCGATCTCACACCTATCACTAGAACATATCTGACCGATCTCACACCTATCACTAGAACGTATCTGGCCGATCTCACACCTATCACTAGAACGTATCTGACCAGTCTCACACCTATCACTAGACAGTATCTGACCAATCTCACACCTATCACTAGAACATATCTGACCGATCTCACACCTATCACTAGAACATATCTGACCGATCTCACACCTATCACTAGAACGTATCTGACCGATCTCACACCTATCACTAGAACATATCTGACCGATCTCACACCTATCACTAGAACATATCTGACCGATCTCACACCTATCACTAGAATGTATCTGACCGATCTCACACCTATCACTAGAACGTATCTGACCGATCTCACACCTATCACTAGAACGTATCTGATACTACGTGACCAATTTCACACCTATCACTAGAACGTATCTGACCGATCTCACACCTATCACTAGAACGTATCTGATACTACATGACCAATTTCACACCTATCACTAGAACGTATCTGACCGATCTCACACCTATAACTAGAACGTATCTGACCAATTTCACACCTATCACTAGAACATATCTGACCGATCTCACACCTATCACTAGAACGTATCTGACCGATCTCACACCTATCACTAGAACGTATCTGACCGATCTCACACCTATCACTAGAACATATCTGACCGATCTCACACCTATCACTAGAACGTATCTGACCGATCTCACACCTATCACTAGAACTTATCTGATCGATCTCACACCTATCACTAGAACATGTCTGACCGATCTCACACCTATCACTAGAACATGTCTGACCGATCTCACACCTATCACTAGAACATGTCTGACCGATCTCACACCTATCACTAGAACATGTCTGACCGATCTCACACCTATCACTAGAACATATCTGATCGATCTCACACCTATCACTAGAACATATCTGATCGATCTCACACCTATCACTAGAACATGTCTGACCGATCTCACACCTATCACTAGAACGTATCTGACCGATCTCACACCTATCACTAGAACGTATCTGACCGATCTCACACCTATCACTAGAACATATCTGACCGATCTCACACCTATCACTAGAACGTATCTGATCGATCTCACACCTATCACTAGAACATGTCTGACCGATCTCACACCTATCACTAGAACGTATTTGACCGATCTCACACCTATCACTAGAACGTATCTGACCGATCTCACACCTATCACTAGAACGTATCTGACCGATCTCACACCTATCACTAGAACGTATCTGATCGATCTCACACCTATCACTAGAACATGTCTGACCGATCTCACACCTATCACTAGAACGTATCTGACCGATCTCACACCTATCACTAGAACGTATCTGACCGATCTCACACCTATCACTAGAACATATCTGACCGATCTCACACCTATCACTAGAACGTATCTGATCGATCTCACACCTATCACTAGAACATGTCTGACCGATCTCACACCTATCACTAGAACGTATTTGACCGATCTCACACCTATCACTAGAACGTATCTGACCGATCTCACACCTATCACTAGAACGTATCTGACCGATCTCACACCTATCACTAGAACGTATCTGATCGATCTCACACCTATCACTAGAACGTATCTGACTGATCTCACACCTATCACTAGAACGTATCTGACCAATCTCACACCTATCACTAGAACGTATCTGACCGATCTCACACCTATCACTAGAACGTATCTGATCGATCTCACACCTATCACTAGAACATGTCTGACCGATCTCACACCTATCACTAGAACGTATTTGACCGATCTCACACCTATCACTAGAACGTATCTGACCGATCTCACACCTATCACTAGAACGTATCTGACCGATCTCACACCTATCACTAGAACGTATCTGATCGATCTCACACCTATCACTAGAACGTATCTGACTGATCTCACACCTATCACTAGAACGTATCTGACCAATCTCACACCTATAACTAGAACGTATCTGACCAATCTCACACCTATCACTAGAACGTATCTGATCGATCTCACACCTATAACTAGAACGTATCTGACTGATCTCACACCTATCACTAGAACGTATCTGACCGATCTCACACCTATCACTAGAACATATCTGACCGATCTCACACCTATCACTAGAACGTATCTGACCGATCTCACACCTATCACTAGAACGTATCTGACTGATCTCACACCTATCACTAGAACGTATCTGACCAATCTCACACCTATCACTAGAACGTATCTGATCGATCACCCACCTATCACTAGAACGTATCTGACCAATCTCACACCTATCACTATTGGTAACATATCCCTCTAGTTTTATAAAAGTGGAGTAAAATATGATTAGATGTAAAGCAGTATAAAACTAGCACAATATTTTCTAAAAATGAAATAAGTTAAAAAAATATAGGTTTCTTTATAATTAAAAAACTAATTTGATTTCGGTTTTCTCAAACTTAATTAATCCAGAAAACTGTGTTTTGATAGAATATGGAGTTAGATAAACATGAAGAACACTACACTCCATTTCGTGGTTACTCCCTTCTACAGAGTATCCTCCTTTCTACAGAAACTTGTGCAAGTATTGGTACCTTTTACTGTGATTTTGTCGCTGTACCTCCCGAGGTATTTTGCGTCTGTTGTAGGGGTGTAGCACTCGTATACACCGGCATCGTCGCTCCGTAGCCTCTTGATACGGAGTTCGACGCTGTCTCCGCTCAGACGTTGGATATACACATCTCCGCTGTTCACACGGGAAGCGAATACTGCGTACGCAAAAGACTGATCCTTGGTGCTGGCGATAGAGATGGAGATATCTGGGGCGGACGGCCTGTATATAAACCACTCAAAGTTCTGTGTAGTTGGTCCTTCGTAGCCGCTGACATTACAGGGAATAGAGATGGAAGTGCCTTCTACACGGTACAAGGGTCCAGCAGGAACCTGCACCTCTCGGGTAAAGCAGACTCCTGTAAGAAGAAGGGGGGTACTCTCAGCGGAAGGAAGACAGCTTGTAATGTAACGCGCTCCGTAGAGATAAGCACAGAACTCACATCATTTACTTATCGTTACACAAACATATCTCACGCCCGGCCAATAACACAGGAGTAAAAGTCCATATACTCCAATGTACAGATCTTATCAGCAGCCTCTGCTAACTATACACGTACGACAGCTGTACGGGGTCATTCAACTAGAGAATAGAAGCTTGTCAGATGTTAGCTGCACTATATGGTTTTATGTCTGTCATTTCCTGGTGTGTCCATTAGGGTCCGTCTGTCCTTCCATCTGTCTATCAGGGTCTGTCTGTCGATCGTCTTCTGTCTGTCCGTCTGTCCATCAGGGTCTGTCTGTCCTTCCTTCCATCTGTCTGTCAGAGTCTGTCTGTCCTTTCTTCCATCTGTCTGTCAGAGTCTGTCTATCAATCCTCTTCTGTCTGTCTGTCTACCTATCACTGTCCTTCCATCTGTCTATCAGGGTCTGTCTGTCGATCGTCTTCTGTCTGTCTGTCTATCGATCCTCTTCTGTCTGTCCATTAGGGTCCGTCTGTCCTTCCATCTGTCTATCAGGGTCTGTCTGTCTATCGATCCTCTTCTGTCTGTCCGTCTGTCCATAAGGGTCCGTCTGTCCTTCCATCTGTCTATCAGGGACTGTCTATCGATCCTCTTCTGTCTGTCTGTCTACCTATCACTGTCTATTAGGGTCCGTCTGTCCTTCCATCTGTCTATCAGGGTCTATCGATCCTCTTCTGTCTGTCCATTAGGGTCCGTCTGTCCTTCCATCTGTCTATCAGGGTCTGTCTGTCGATCGTCTTCTGTCTGTCTGTCTATCGATCCTCTTCTGTCTGTCCGTCTGTCTATCAGGGTCTGTCTGTTCTTCCTTCCATCTGTCTGTCAGTCTGTCTGTCCTTTCTTCCATCTGTCTGTCAGAGTCTGTCTATCAATCCTCTTCTGTCTGTCTACCTATCACTGTCTATCAGGGTCTGTCTATCGATCCTCTTCTGTCTGTCTGTCTGTCTACCTATCACTGTCTAGCAGGGTCTGTCTTTCCTTCCATCTGTTTATCAGGGTCTGTCTGTCCTTCCTTCCATCTGTCTATCTATGACGGTCTATCAATCCTCTTCTGTCCGTCTGTCTATTAGGGTCTGTCTATCCATAATAAGGACACGGAGAACTGTATTGCAGTAACTGACAAAGCTTCTATCCTATCACTAATGTGTTACATTATTTCGGACATAGGATTCCTGGGGGTAAATGTATCAAGCTGAGAGTTTTCCAGCTGGTTCGAAAAGTGGAGATGTTGCCTATAGCAACCAATCAGAATCTAGCTGTCATTTTTTAGAATGTACTAAATAAATGATAGCTAGAATCCGATTGGTTTTTCAAACCTGCCGAAAACCTCTCAACTTGATACATTCACCCCCAGGTGTTTTATTGCAAAATAATTAGACCCATTGCCAAGTGGTTCAATAGCACATATCAGGGGCTGCACCTATCACATGTAGAGTTTGTTTCCTAACCACTGAGCCAGACAGGTATAAGTAAGGAGGCCTGTTATGTATAGGAAGTGGAAGAACGTGCAATATAGCATGTGTGGGTGGGGAAATGCACTGTGTGTTATATATATATATATATATACACCCACCCACATGCACACCGATAGATATATATATATATATATACATACATACATACTGCCTGCCATAATATATATATATATATATATATATATATATATATATATATATACACACATACACACACCCACATGCACACGCTGCATGTCCTGTGTATTCATATACATACACTATATACGCTGCCTGTCCTCTATATACACCATACATACACACTGCATGTCCTGTATATCTGTACTGGGCAGGTCCCTCCTCAGCCAGAGACATCTGAGCACACACAGACAGACAGAGAGTGCATGCATCTCCCCCACACCTCACCTAATGCAGCAGCCAGCAGCAGAGACACCCGGTACACATTCCCAGTCTCCATTATCCTGAGTCCTGTAATCCAGGATAACGGGACTCCTCCCACCAAGGGGTGTGTTTCCTCCTCACCATCAGGGTGGGAGGGTGACCTCCAGTGTCATGCCTGGGGTGTGTTCTTCCCACCTCCTCCTACCCTGTACATCCTCCAGAGCTACTAACAGGTCATGTATTCAGGATTTCTGTCTGTAGAAACAGCTGGAGTAATTACTGACCAAGCCCAATAGATTATTATTATTATTATTAAATAAAGAAATGATGAAAACATGAGCTGTTGGACTGGGGAGGGCCCCTCAGCAGTACATGGTACATCATAATATCAGTATATAGATAGATCATATACTAAAATAAATACATACAGTCATCTTAGGAAGTACAAAGTCCAGCATGCTGAGAGATACAGTAACTCAGGTAATTTACTATACCTACATTTGTACTTATATTTTGATTCACTTCTGCCTCTAATAAGAGTCTAGTTTTTATTAAGCAGTTGAATGAATTTGCTGATAGATTTGCTTTGTGATCAGCACATGATACATTGTAACGAGTCTGTGGTTGTAGATAAACAATCCTACTCAGCGAATGGATTCTATGTGGATATATTACAGGCAGCCTGTGGTTAAATACAAGATACAATGTAACGCGTTTTGTGGTTTCATAATGGACTTGTTATATACGGATCTATTACTAAGTAACCAGCGGGTGGATGTGAGAGAACCTCTCTCCGCCATCGCTGTCCTTTGTGGTAGGTTATTAGTTTACATGTGGTATCACTAAATAATACTGTGAGTAATGTATGGATGGGAAATACGTGTGACCCGATACATCCTCGCTGTACATTGCTATCTCCCTGTTCTAGCAGAGGCTATAGAATGTTATACATATATATATTATGTATATCCTCTGCTATGTCGGGTTTGGATACACCCAGAGCCATGTAATCCTGTATAAAACACAGTGACACATGTGTGTGTTAGATATATAGAGATGTCTGTGTAATGAGAAGCAGGAAATAAAACATTACTTATATTTGCTCCCATAGAGCAGTGGGTTATGTACTGTAATACCCAGAAATGTGCACAGGACCAGCCAATGCTCTTACGGGAATCACACTGAAAGTAATCTCCACCATAGTAGTTACACAGGAGGAGAATACTGTACATACACAGCTACAGGAGGACACAATGCAACACTCCTGTGTGTTACCTACACCTCATACACCAGCTGTGCACACTCCTCATAGCTACTCCTTGTACACACTCCCTGTGTACATTCCTGATACTCCTTGTAACACGCTCCCTGTGCACACTCATTATACACTCTCCAGTTTATTACCTACACCTCATACAGCTGCTGTGCACACTCCTCATAGCCACTCCTTGTACACACTCCCTGTGTACATTCCTGATACTCACTTCTTGTAACACGCTCCCTGTGCACACTCATTATACACTCTCCAGTTTATTACCTACACCTCATACAGCTGCTGTGCACACTCCTCATAGCCACTCCTTGTACACACTCCCTGTGTACATTCCTGATACTCACTTCTTGTAACACGCTCCCTGTGCACACTCATTATACACTCTCCAGTTCCTGTGCACACTCATTATACACTCTCCAGTTTATTACCTACACCTCATACAGCTGCTGTGCACACTCCTCATAGCCACTCCTTGTACACACTCCCTGTGTACATTCCTGATACTCACTCCTTGTAACACGCTCCCTGTGCACACTCATTATACACTCTCCAGTTTATTACCTACACCTCATACACCTGCTGTGCACACTCCTCATAGCTACTCCTTGTACACACTCCCTGTGTACATTCCTGATACTCCTTGTAACACGCTCCCTGTGCACACTCATTATACACTCTCCAGTTTATTACCTACACCTCATACAGCTGCTGTGCACACTCCTCATAGCCACTCCTTGTACACACTCCCTGTGTACATTCCTGATACTCACTCCTTGTAACACGCTCATTATACACTCTCCAGTTTATTACCTACACCTCATACACCTGCTGTGCACACTCCTCATAGCTACTCCTTGTACACACTCCCTGTGTACATTCCTGATACTCCTTGTAACACGCTCCCTGTGCACACTCATTATACACTCTCCAGTTTATTACCTACACCTCATACAGCTGCTGTGCACACTCCTCATACACACTCCCTGTGTACATTGCTGATACTCACTCCTTGTAACATGCTCCCTGTGCACACTCATTATACACTCTCCAGTTTATTACCTACACCTCATACAGCTGCTGTGCACACTCCTCATAGCTACTCCTTGTACACACTCCCTGTGTACATTCCTGATACTCACTCCTTGTAACATGCTCCCTGTGCACACTCATTATACACTCTCCAGTTTATTACCTACACCTCATACAGCTGCTGTGCACACTCCTCATAGCTACTCCTTGTACACACTCCCTGTGTACATTCCTGATACTCACTCCTTGTAACACGCTCCCTGTGCACACTCATTATACACTCTCCAGTTTATTACCTACACCTCATACACCAGCTGTGCACACTCCTCATAGCTACTCCTTGTACACACTCCCTGTGTACATTCCTGATACTCCTTGTAACACGCTCCCTGTACACACTCATTATACACTCTCCAGTTTATTACCTACACCTCATACACCAGCTGTGCACACTCCTCATAGCTACTCCTTGTACACACTCCCTGTGTACATTCCTGATACTCCTTGTAACACGCTCCCTGTGCACACTCATTATACACTCTCCAGTTTATTACCTACACCTCATACAGCTGCTGTGCACACTCCTCATAGCCACTCCTTGTACACACTCCCTGTGTACATTCCTGATACTCACTCCTTGTAACACGCTCCCTGTGCACACTCATTATACACTCTCCAGTTTATTACCTACACCTCATACACCAGCTGTGCACACTCCTCATAGCCACTCCTTGTACACACTCCCTGTGTACATTCCTGATACTCACTCCTTGTAACACGCTCCCTGTGCACACTCATTATACACTCTCCAGTTTATTACCTACACCTCATACACCAGCTGTGCACACTCCTCATAGCTACTCCTTGTACACACTCCCTGTGTACATTCCTGATACTCCTTGTAACACGCTCCCTGTGCACACTCATTATACACTCTCCAGTTTATTACCTACACCTCATACAGCTGCTGTGCACACTCCTCATAGCCACTCCTTGTACACACTCCCTGTGTACATTCCTGATACTCACTCCTTGTAACACGCTCCCTGTGCACACTCATTATACACTCTCCAGTTTATTACCTACACCTCATACACCAGCTGTGCACACTCCTCATAGCTACTCCTTGTACACACTCCCTGTGTACATTCCTGATACTCACTCCTTATACACGATCCCTGAACATGTTTAATGTGCACATTCCTTATACACACTTCTTGTAACACGCTCCCTGTGCACACTACTTATGCACATTCCCTTCCCTGGCTGACTCTGGCACCCCACCCTCTAGCCTCCCACCACCTTCCATGCACTATTCTCCTACTTCCTCCACCTCCCCTCTTTCCAACATCTCAGCCCAGTCCTTCATTACTTGCTCATACCAACTCCTTGCACACCTGCTTCTACATGTGCCCTCTTCACACCCAATCCCTGGGTCCAATGCAGTCCCTACTAGCTGCTCACGCCCTTTCACCCCAAAAACTACCACTCGCCTTCTCTCCAATCCCACTGTCAAGTCTTCCTTTTCCCACCTCCCAATCTCCTGTGCTCTCTGGAACCCTAGTTCTATCTGCTACATACTTGGAGCCATCCATTACTGATATCTGGTTCCCTCCATCTGACACTGCTGCTCTCTCCCATGGAGGTCTCTTCTTATCCCACATTCATCCTAGTGACAAGGCGGTGGATTAGGCTACCTATTAGCCCCTTGTTATAGCTTCCATATCACCCCCTGAACCCTCCTTCTCTGATGTCCATACCGTGCATCTCTTCTCTCCACTACATCTTTACACTGCTGTCATCTATCGCTCCCTAATTCCTGCCTGTCTTTCCACTGACCCACCCAGTCTTATTCCAACATCCCCATAGACAACCCCACCAGCACTTCCCGCTTCCTCCTGCGCTCTCTATAGACTGGGATATCTATGTGTATGTATAGATTTAATATGGGGGGAGGGCATTCCCTTCCTTTCTGATAGTGGTCGTGGCGGCCGCGGGCACCGCCGCGACTCTCCTGGGTCTGCTAGTGACGTCTCGGCCGTTGCTACGGTAACCGGGATGTCACTTCCGGTTTGTGTCCCGGTTGCCTGGGCAACAACCGGGACGCTTTGGTCTCCCTGCGCATAGGACTAGGTAGGGCCAGCCCTGCAAAACTGTGTGGGATCAGCTAATCAAGGCTGATTAGAGCGTTAGTTTACTGCTGGCACTCTGTATATACGATTGGCTGCAGGCTCTGCATGTTAATTATTCTGATGCTGGGAACACATTCTGGACTGCATTCCGATTGGCCATCTGTACTATTTTAGGCAGTGAGGACTGAGCCTCACTGCCGGTTATAGCGGCCTGTTTCTGTACTGCTGCCTGCTACCTTGTTCCTGTGTTTGGTGTTTAACCTGAGATTGATTACCCTTGTATGACCCTTGCCTGAACCTGGATTCTGAACCTGTGCCTGTGACCCCTGACCTTGGTTTGTTCTCCGGTTACGTTGTCTGTTGCCGGAACCGATTCTGGCCTGGACCCCACGCTGCTATCATAACATTCTATTCCTGGGTTCTCCTTAGCCGCTACACATCTCTCAACTCGCTGTTTGTCTGCAGCCAAGTCTGTCCCCACCACTAGGGGCAGCAGTGAACACCAGACTTCAGAGCAGACTCTGGGTTTTGCTGTACTGGCTGAAGGAGTTCCTAACACTTTCTTGGTCAATCAGCAGACTTTTGTGAATATCTTAATTGCAAATGGTGGGAATTTGCAGATGACAATCTGGAACATTGGGATGACCCTGTGTGATTGTGGTAAACATCTGAGGCAGTATTACATGGCCACATTATAGCGTATTAAGCTCTGAAAACGGGGATTATTTGGCTGAATATTATACCTCCATCCATACTGCCACATGTAGGGCCATTGTGTAAAGCAGTATATGAGAGACAACTTTTACAAAGTTTTTATTTATTATGAAATGCTCAAATAAAGACATATTACACCAAAAATACATTTTATAGATGTAGAAATAAGAGAGAGGGGATTAGCAAACATCTTTATTAAGGATTAAATGGGAGGTTATTGATGCATTTCCACTGCTGAGATTGTGCAAAAATTGCAGCGTTTATTTATGGCTTAATATGATTTGCACTATATAATAATAAGCGATAATAATAATCATAGCTGCCTAAACTGCCCCAGAACAAAGGCGGTAACTGTGACTTTACATAGCAATAAGCCCCCCGGTCCAGATGGACATAGAGCGGAATATTGTGAAATACTGAAATCAAACATTGTACCACTCATTAAAGATCCATCCCCCGTACTGAGATCTAACGAAGCTAATGCAACATTGAAATAAGAATGCGGGAAATGAATCATCTTATAGGTTAATTACGTTTCTAAGTCAGGACAATCCGCTTCAACCAATTGTACAAACACAATGACATTAGATGCGGACAAGGTCTTCTGGACTCCTTGACAAAGTCTGGATCACGTTATAAACGTACAAAACCAGTGATATTTATTCCTCAGTTTAGACGGCCGGCCAGCTCTAGGAAGAGTCCTGGTGGTTCTGTACTTCTTCCATTTACGGATGATGGAGGTCACTGTGCTCATTGGGACCTTCAAAGCAGCAGATATTTTTCCGTACCCTTCCCCAGATTTGTGCCTCAAAACAATCCGGTCTCAGAGGTCTACAGACAATTCCTTTGACTTCTTGCTTGGTTTGTGCTCTGACATGCACTGTCCAGTGTGGGACCTTATATAGACAGGTGTAGGACCGTATATAGACAGGTGTGGGACCTTATATAGACAGGTGTAGGACCGTATATAGACAGGTGTGGGACCTTATATAGACAGGTGTAGGACCTTATATGTGCCTTTACACATCATGTCCAATCAACTGAATGTACCACAGGTGGACTCCAACTAAGCTGTAGGAACATCTCAAGGACGATCAGTGGAAACAGGATGCACCTGAGCTTCGTGGCAAAGGCTGTGAATACTTATGTACATGTGATTTCTTAGTTTTTATTTTTAATAAATTTGCAAAAATCTCATAAAAAAACCTTTTCACGTTGTCATTATGGGGTATTGTGTGTAGAATTTTAAAGGAAAAAAAGAATTTTATTCCATTTTCGAATAAGGCTGTAACATAGCAAAATGTGGATAAAGTGAAGCGTTGTGAATACTTTCCGGATGCACTGTATACAGTATGTACGCACAGCTACTAGGGGTATGGCTGTACTGCTTCATTATAACCTCTTACGCCCATTTTTATAGCGCCGGAGAACAAGACTCACATTATGGCAGCAGTTGGCGTTGTCTTATTCTCTTATCTCCACACTAACAGCAAACACTCCAGAGATCCACTATTTAACATAAAAGGTATTTATCACCTGAACAAAGATGAGATGGGATTACCAGATTCAATGTCCAAAACACCTCGTTTTACACCAGTTCTTAGACATTTTATGTGCATGCTATTGGCTGTCTTTATATTGCAATAAGATGATATATAATAATGTGCATGCTATTGGCTGGCTTTATATTGCAATAAGATGATACATGATAATGTGCATGCTATTGGCTGGCTTTATATTGCAATGAGATTATATATGATAATGTGCATGCTATTGGCTGGCTTTATATTGCAATGAGATGATATATGATAATGTGCATGCTATTGGCTGGCTTTATATTGCAATGAGATTATATATAATAATGTGCATGTTATTGGCTGTCTTTATATTGCAATAAGATGATATATGATAATGTGCATGCTATTGGCTGGCTTTATATTGCAATGAGATGATATATGATAATGTGCATGGTATTGGCTGGCTTTATATTGCAATGAGATGATATATATGATAATGTGCATGCTATTGGCTGGCTTTATATTGCAATGAGATGATATATGATAATGTGCATGATATTGGCTGGCTTTATATTGCTATAAGATGATATATAATAATGTGCATGATATTGGCTGGCTTTATATTGCTATAAGATGATATATAATAATGTGCATGATATTGGCCGATCTTATTTGCGACTTAATTTTGATAGCATAAGCAATATATCTCTATAATGTATTGCTTGCATGTATTGCTACTGCCACCTACTGTGCAAAGTTAGAATTGGATCACAATTATTTCTGTAATACTTGAGGTATATAGGACGGTACAGAGTGGGGAGTCTCTTTGTAATATCTGGTGGATGAAGTGACATCCTGCCACAGTCTTCCTGATGTGAATTTGAACTTTGGGCTTTCTACACATATTCAGACATCATTTGGTTGTATGCTAACCTTATTTAATCGAAGCCAAGTAAAATAATTTATTTTGTGTCAGTCGTTATTCTGTCTTGGTGCTAGTATTTTATTGTTCTCCCAGACCACTACTGGAAGTATCTTCTGGTAGCTCAGCAAATTAAGTAATTTATGTGTCCATGGTCACTGTCAGAATGAAGGACAATACCATGTCAAGCAGGAGGATTTTACCAGACGCACATTCTTCTACATGGGACGTAACAGAACAAACTAAAATATTGTACT
The DNA here is from genome assembly GCA_036250195.1 of Mixophyes australis. Lineage (NCBI taxonomy): Eukaryota > Metazoa > Chordata > Amphibia > Anura > Limnodynastidae > Mixophyes > Mixophyes australis. The sequence continues at coordinate 92,698,511 of JAVHZZ010000012.1, forward strand.
AATCACTCACTCTTCATTTAGTCATCGTTAGACCGCACCAGCTGTCAGGCCCCAGCATCGGCTCCTTCATCAAGCAATAGTAACTTCTCATCTTATATACAGCCGAGTATCCTTACACAGCAGGAGAAAACTGTACTGCGATGGTCGGTAGTGTCGCACAACTGTGCAAATACAGCCAGTTACAGGTCAGACCACTCACTGTCACCAGTCTGATTTCGCACACAATTAACAAGATTATTGATTACAGCAGACAAGAATTTGTTGAAAACAGTGTTATTGTCACATACAAAAATATACAAAAAGTGTGCAAATTTCCACATAGAAAAAACAAAATCACAATATAAAATATCAATAAAGATTCCAGAAGTGCTGTAACTACAGGATTCCAGCTCAGTTTTCTTATCAGCAGTCGTATGAAGGAAGAACTAAGAGGGGTGCTGTAACTAAAATAGTGCCTCCCGTAATCATATCTGGGTGGTCTTTTACCTCATTGTTTTGCCCCTTGTGGTGTAATTAGAAGATATGCTTTCTATAGCGAACAATAAGCAACTAAACTAGGAGTTGCTGGATACGGTATCGTGTGCTGGGATGGTCAGTAGACGGTGACCAGATGTTAGTAAGAGAGTACGTGATCCAGACTGTTCTATACGCAGCAGGTATATATCTCCCATGTGCGGTTAGTAAGTGATCATCCCCCCAAATATTCACAGCCGAGTGGGATCAGGTAGGGGAGTCCAGTGCAGCTTCGCCTTACAAATAAAATATATATATTACCATACAGCACATCTGTGCTAAAACACTGGCTCAGACTGCTATTAGAGATGAGAAACAAGTAATACTGCCCCCCCACCCCGGTCCGTGGAACAGACTAGAACTCAGCTCGGTGGCCCTTCAAGTCACAGACGTCTTTTTTCTGAAAGGCGACTTTAATCGCTTCCACAGAGAGGACTTGGGCTTGAATTTGCGCTCGTTCGCCAGGGCCGCCTCCCTCTCCTTCCTGCGGATCTCGCGGACCAACGCGTGGAAAACATCATCGATGTAGTAACGGAAGGCGGCGGAGGTTTCAAAAAAGGGGCAGCTAAACTCTCTCGCCAACGAGCTGCCCTCGTCTTTGGAGACCTGAAGAAACAGTTATTAGTATATATGCACACAATACGCTATATATCGCAGAATATGAAGATAGTCATTGAACAGTCCAGTAATTTGGACCTCGGGGTCCACGTGTCACGTACTTACCTGACGCAGGCGCGAGAGGTCAGATTTATTGCCCACCAGCACAACGGGAGTGTCGTCTGTTCGCCTCACACGGTAGATGAGCTGCTTAAACTCACGCGCTTCGTGGAAACTGCGTCGGTCGGTGATGGAATAGCAGATAATAAACCCTTCTCCGGCTCTCATGTACTGGTCTCGCATAGCAGTGAACTCCGCCTGCAGGGAGAAAATGAGATACAGGTAAGAAGATAGGGCCTGGCGGGCAGTGATATATACAAAAGGCGGACACAGTGCGTCTATCGGCAGAGATTATACCTAGGACATGAGTGGCATCCTCTGGTCTACGGGATTATATTTATACTCTGTATCCCATAGCTTCCGACTGGGACCATGTCCTTTCTCTAGGCCACACTGTATCTAGCATGGATAATCCTTCTCACCATCATTTTCTTCAATCCAGGCCCTCGCACCCCGCCGGATCCTCGCACCCCGCCTCCCTCCCCCGCCGGATCCTCGCACCCCGCCTCCCTCCCCTGCCGGATCTTCGCACCCCGCCTCCCTCCCCAGCTGTGTCCTCGCACCCCGCCTACCTCCCCCGCCGGGACCTCGCACCCCGCCTCCCTCTCCCGCCGGGACCTCGCACCCCGCCTCCCTCTCCCGCCGGGACCTCGCACCCCCCTTCCCTCTCCCGCCGGGTCCTCGCACCCCCCTTCCCTCTCCCGCCGGGACCTCGCACCCCGCCTCCCTCCCCTGCCGGATCTTCGCACCCCCCTTCCCTCTCCCGCCGGGTCCTTGCACCCCGCCTCCCTCTCTGTACCCAAATTCTCACCCCCTCACATCCCTCTCCTTCTGGCAGCTTGTACAACTTTTTTTTCTCTGAACAACTCCCCTAAAATGCACCCACCTGTCCTGCTGTGTCCAGAATGTCCAGGTTGGCGGGCTCATCATCTATCCGTATACGTATTTTATAAGCATCCTCTGCAAATGATGACAGAAACAGCCGTCACACACCCGGAGAACCATGGCACAGTCATTACCTGAGAAGACGGACAATCGTACTTACCGATAGTAGGGTCATGATCCTCCGGAAAGCGATGGCTTATGAACTGCATGGTCATAGCTGTGAAGACACAAGTATCATCATTACCAGGAGTAACCCCATCTCATGTTGTCTTTACAGTCTACCCTCCTGGATGCAGGGATTAGTTCCGTCACCCTGTGCCCACCTCCCCATGTAGCGTAGGAGAAACTGGATCTTACAGCAGCACAAAATAGGATACTACAATAGGGATCCCAGGTGTCGCAAACTGTCCACCTAAAACTCTTGTGCTAGAGGGTCTCCCCTCCCCCTCTACAACATCTCCGTCAGGTAGTGCCAGGACCTGAAGTGGGCATTTAAACCAACAAAAAAAATAGACTTACACAAGCAGTAATTAGTGCATCAGCCCAGACCACGAATGAGCTTAATGATTAAAGTATGTGGTATACAAATTATAAGGAGTAAAGAGATCAGAATCAAAGCAAGGGACTCCTGGAGGAGAGTAAATGGAATATTCCTGATCATCACCATAGCTGCCTTCAGGCAACTTCCACAATATGAGTACACTTGTAAGGAACTGGATGGTGCGCTACTGGAATACTCCTCAATCAAGTGAAGTTTATGTCTTCTAGGACATAATCTTCACCTCACACAAATAAAGTATATGGCCACAAAGCAGGGGGGCATAATCTTCACTTGATCCATACTTCTTACAGCCCCCCTACTCTTACAGCCCCCAGACAGCATCCCTCCCTGCTCTTACATCACCCAGACAGCATCCCTCCCTGCTCTTACAGCCCCCAGACAACATCCCTCCCTGCTCTTACAGCACCCAGACAACATCCCTCCCTGCTCTTACAACCCCCAGACAACATCCCTCCCTGCTCTTACAGCCCCCAGACAGTATCTCTCTCTCCCTGCTCTTACAGCACCCAGACAGCATCCCCTCCCTGCTCTTACAGCCCCCAGACAGCATCCCTCCCTGCTCTTACAGCACCCAGACAGTATCTCTCTCTCCCTGCTCTTACAGCACCCAGACAGCATCCCTCCCTGCTCTTACAGCACCCAAACAGCATCCCTCCCTGCTCTTACAGCCCCCAGACAGCATCCCTCCCTGCTCTTACAGCCCCCAGACAGCATCCCTCCCTGCTCTTACAGCACCCAGACAGCATCCCTCCCTGCTCTTACAGCACCCAGACAGCACCCCTCCCTGCTCTTACAGCACCCAGACAGCATCCCTCCCTGCTCTTACAGCACCCAGACAGCATCCCTCCCTGCTCTTACAGCCCCCAGACAGCATCCCTCCCTGCTCTTACAGCCCCCAGACAGCATCCCTCCCTGCTCTTACAGCCCCCAGACAGCATCCCTCCCTGCTCTTACAGCCCCCAGACAGCATCCCCTCCCTGCTCTTACAGCCCCCAGACAGCATCCCTCCCTGCTCTTACAGCACCCAGACAGTATCTCTCTCTCCCTGCTCTTACAGCACCCAGACAGCATCCCTCCCTGCTCTTACAGCCCCCAGACAGCATCCCTCCCTGCTCTTACAGCCCCCAGACAGCATCCCTCCCTGCTCTTACAGCCCCCAGACAGCATCCCCTCCCTGCTCTTACAGCCCCCAGACAGCATCCCTCCCTGCTCTTACAGCACCCAGACAGTATCTCTCTCTCCCTGCTCTTACAGCACCCAGACAGCATCCCTCCCTGCTCTTACAGCACCCAAACAGCATCCCTCCCTGCTCTTACAGCCCCCACACAGCATCCCTCCCTGCTCTTACAGCCCCCACACAGCATCTCTCTCCCTGCTCTTACAGCCCACAGACAGCATCTCTCTCCCTGCTCTTACAGCCCACAGACAGCATCCCCTCCCTGCTCTTACAGCCCCCAGACAGCATCCCTCCCTGCTCTTACAGCCCCCAGACAGCATCCCTCCCTGCTCTTACAGCCCCCAGACAGCATCCCTCCCTGCTCTTACAGCCCCCAGACAGCATCCCTCCCTCCCTGCTCTTACAGCACCCAGACAGCATCCCTCCCTGCTCTTACAGCCCCCAGACAGCATCCCTCTCTGCTCTTACAGCCCCCAGACAGCATCCCCTCCCTGCTCTTACAGCCCCCAGACAGCATCCCTCCCTGCTCTTACAGCACCCAGACAGCATCCCTCCCTGCTCTTACAGCACCCAGACAGCATCCCTCCCTGCTCTTACAGCCCCCAGACAGCATCCCTCCCTGCTCTTACAGCCCCCAGACAGCATCCCTCCCTGCTCTTACAGCACCCAGACAGCATCCCTCCCTGCTCTTACAGCACCCAGACAGCATCCCTCCCTGCTCTTACAGCACCCAGACAGCATCCCTCCCTGCTCTTACAGCACCCAGACAGCATCCCTCCCTGCTCTTACAGCACCCAGACAGCATCCCTCCCTGCTCTTACAGCCCCCAGACAGCATCCCTCCCTGCTCTTACAGCCCCCAGACAGCATCCCCTCCCTGCTCTTACAGCACCCAGACAGCACCCCTCCCTGCTCTTACAGCACCCAGACAGCATCCCTCCCTGCTCTTACAGCACCCAGACAGCATCCCTCCCTGCTCTTACAGCCCCCAGACAGCATCCCTCCCTGCTCTTACAGCCCCCAGACAGCATCCCTCCCTGCTCTTACAGCACCCAGACAGCATCCCTCCCTGCTCTTACAGCCCCCAGACAGCATCCCCTCCCTGCTCTTACAGCCCCCAGACAGCATCCCTCCCTGCTCTTACAGCCCCCAGACAGCATCCCTCCCTGCTCTTACAGCCCCCAGACAGCATCCCTCTCTGCTCTTACAGCCCCCAGACAGCATCCCCTCCCTGCTCTTACAGCCCCCAGACAGCATCCCTCCCTGCTCTTACAGCACCCAGACAGCATCCCTCCCTGCTCTTACAGCCCCCAGACAGCATCCCTCCCTCCCTGCTCTTACAGCACCCAGACAGCATCCCTCCCTACTCTTACAGCACCCAGACAGCATCCCTCCCTGCTCTTACAGCCCCCAGACAGCATCCCTCCCTGCTCTTACAGCCCCCAGACAGCATCCCTCCCTACTCTTACAGCCCCCAGACAGCATCCCTCCCTGCTCTTACAGCCCCCAGACAGCATCCCTCCCTGCTCTTACAGCCCCAGACAGCATCTCTCCCTGCTCTTACAGCACCCACACAGCATCCCTCCCTGCTCTTACAGCACCCAGACAGCATCCCTCCCTGCTCTTACAGCCCCCAGACAGCATCCCTCCCTGCTCTTACAGCCCCCAGACAGCATCCCTCCCTGCTCTTACAGCCCCCAGACAGCATCCCTCCCTGCTCTTACAGCCCCCAGACAGCATCCCTCCCTGCTCTTACAGCACCCAGACAGCATCCCTCCCTGCTCTTACAGCCCCCAGACAGCATCCCTCCCTGCTCTTACAGCACCCACACAGCATCCCTCCCTGCTCTTACAGCACCCACACAGCATCCCTCCCTGCTCTTACAGCCCCCAGACAGCATCCCTCCCTGCTCTTACAGCCCCCAGACAGCATCCCTCCCTGCTCTTACAGCCCCCAGACAGCATCTCTCCCTGCTCTTACAGCACCCACACAGCATCCCTCCCTGCTCTTACAGCCCCCAGACAGCATCCCTCTCTGCTCTTACAGCCCACAGACAGCATCCCCTCCCTGCTCTTACAGCACAGACAGCATCCCCTCCCTGCTCTTACAGCACCGACAGCATCCCTCCCTGCTCTTACAGCCCACAGACAGCATCCCCTCCCTGCTCTTACAGCCCCCAGACAGCATCCCTCCCTGCTCTTACAGCCCCCAGACAGCATCCCTCCCTGCTCTTACAGCACCCAGACAGCACCCCTCCCTGCTCTTACAGCACCCAGACAGCATCCCTCCCTGCTCTTACAGCACCCAGACAGCATCCCTCCCTACTCTTACAGCCCCCAGACAGCATCCCTCCCTGCTCTTACAGCCCCCAGACAGCATCCCTCCCTGCTCTTACAGCACCCAGACAGCATCCCTCCCTGCTCTTACAGCACCCAGACAGCATCCCTCCCTGTTCTTACAGCACCCACACAGCATCCCTCCCTGCTCTTACAGCACCCACACAGCATCCCTCCCTGCTCTTACAGCCCCCAGACAGCATCCCTCCCTGCTCTTACAGCCCCCAGACAGCATCCCTCCCTGCTCTTACAGCCCCCAGACAGCATCTCTCCCTGCTCTTACAGCACCCACACAGCATCCCTCCCTGCTCTTACAGCCCACAGACAGCATCCCTCTCTGCTCTTACAGCCCACAGACAGCATCCCCTCCCTGCTCTTACAGCACCGACAGCATCCCTCCCTGCTCTTACAGCCCACAGACAGCATCCCCTCCCTGCTCTTACAGCCCCCAGACAGCATCCCTCCCTGCTCTTACAGCCCCCAGACAGCATCCCTCCCTGCTCTTACAGCACCCAGACAGCACCCCTCCCTGCTCTTACAGCACCCAGACAGCATCCCTCCCTGCTCTTACAGCACCCAGACAGCATCCCTCCCTACTCTTACAGCCCCCAGACAGCATCCCTCCCTGCTCTTACAGCCCCCAGACAGCATCCCTCCCTGCTCTTACAGCACCCAGACAGCATCCCTCCCTGCTCTTACAGCACCCAGACAGCATCCCTCCCTGCTCTTACAGCACCCAGACAGCATCCCTCCCTGCTCTTACAGCACCCAGACAGCATCTATCCCTGCTCTTACAGCACCCAGACAGCATCCCTCCCTGCTCTTACAGCACCCAGACAGCATCCCCTCCCTGCTCTTACAGCACCCAGACAGCATCCCCTCCCTGCTCTTACAGCCCCCAGACAGCATCCCTCCCTGCTCTTACAGCCCCCACACAGCATCTCTCTCCCTGCTCTTACAGCACCCAGACAGCATCCCTCCCTACTCTTACAGCACCCAGACAGCATCCCTCCCTGCTCTTACAGCACCCAGACAGCATCCCTCCCTACTCTTACAGCACCCAGACAGCATCCCTCCCTGCTCTTACAGCACCCAGACAGCATCCCTCCCTGCTCTTACAGCCCCCAGACAGCATCCCTCCCTCCCTGCTCTTACAGCACCCAGACAGCATCCCTCCCTGCTCTTACAGCACCCAGACAGCATCCCTCCCTGCTCTTACAGCACCCAGACAGCATCCCTCCCTGCTCTTACAGCACCCAGACAGCATCTCTCCCTGCTCTTACAGCCCCCAGACAGCATCCCTCCCTGCTCTTACAGCCCCCAGACAGCATCCCTCCCTACTCTTACAGCCCCCAGACAGCATCCCTCCCTACTCTTACAGCCCCAGACAGCATCTCTCCCTGCTATTACAGCCCCCAGACAGCATCCCTCCCTGCTCTTACAGCACCCAGACAGCATCCCTCCCTGCTCTTACAGCCCCCAGACAGCATCCCTCCCTGCTCTTACAGCACCCAGACAGCATCCCTCCCTGCTCTTACAGCACCCCTCCCTGCTCTTACAGTACCCAGACAGCATCCCTCCCTACTCTTACAGCACCCACACAGCATCCCTCCCTGCTCTTACAGCCCCCAGACAGCATCCCTCCCTGCTCTTACAGCACCCCTCCCTGCTCTTACAGTACCCAGACAGCATCCCTCCCTACTCTTACAGCACCCAGACAGCATCCCTCCCTGCTCTTACAGCCCCCAGACAGCATCCCTCCCTGCTCTTACAGCACCCAGACAGCATCCCTCCCTGCTCTTACAGCCCCCACACAGCATCCCTCCCTACTCTTACAGCCCCCAGACAGCATCCCTCCCTGCTCTTACAGCACCCAGACAGCACCCCTCCCTGCTCTTACAGCACCCAGACAGCATCCCTCCCTGCTCTTACAGCCCCCACACAGCATCCCTCCCTGCTCTTACAGCCCCCAGACAGCATCCCTCCCTGCTCTTACAGCACCCAGACAGCATCCCTCCCTGCTCTTACATCACCCAGACAGCATCCCTCCCTGCTATTACAGCCGCCAGACAGCATCCCTCCCTGCTCTTACAGCCCCCAGACAGCATCCCTCCCTGCTCTGACAGCACCCAGACAGCATCTCTCCCTCCCTGCTCTTACAGCCCCCAGACAGCATCCCTCCCTGCTCTTACAGCCCCCAGACAGCATCCCTCCCTGCTCTTACAGCCCCCAGACAGCATCCCTCCCTGCTCTTACAGCCCCAGACAGCATCTCTCCCTGCTCTTACAGCACCCACACAGCATCCCTCCCTGCTCTTACAGCACCCAGACAGCATCCCTCCCTGCTCTTACAGCACCCACACAGCATCTCTCTCCCTGCTCTTACATCACCCAGACAGCATCCCTCCCTGCTCTTACAGCACCCCTCCCTGCTCTTACAGCACCCACACAGCATCCCTCCCTGCTCTTACAGCACCGACAGCATCCCTCCCTGCTCTTACAGCCCCCAGACAGCATCCCTCCCTGCTCTTACAGCCCCCAGACAGCATCCCTCCCTGCTCTTACAGCCCCCAGACAGCATCCCCTCCCTGCTCTTACAGCCCCCAGACAGCATCCCTCCCTGCTCTTACAGCCCCCAGACAGCATCCCTCCCTGCTCTTACAGCACCCAGACAGCATCCCTCCCTGCTCTTACAGCCCCCAGACAGCATCCCTCCCTGCTCTTACAGCACCCAGACAGCATCCCTCCCTGCTCTTACAGCCCCCAGACAGCATCCCTCCCTGCTCTTACAGCCCCCAGACAGCATCCCTCCCTGCTCTTACAGCCCCCAGACAGCATCCCTCCCTGCTCTTACAGCCCACAGACAGCATCCCTCCCTGCTCTTACAGCCCCCAGACAGCATCCCTCCCTGCTCTTACAGCCCCCAGACAGCATCCCTCCCTGCTCTTACAGCCCCCAGATAGCATCCCTCCCTGCTCTTACAGCACCCAGACAGCATCCCTCCCTGCTCTTACAGCCCCCAGACAGCATCCCTCCCTGCTCTTACAGCCCACAGACAGCATCTCTCCCTGCTCTTACAGCACCCACACAGCATCCCTCCCTGCTCTTACAGCCCCCAGACAGCATCCCTCCCTGCTCTTACAGCCCCCAGACAGCATCCCTCCCTGCTCTTACAGCCCCCAGACAGCATCCCTCCCTGCTCTTACAGCCCCCAGACAGCATCCCTCCCTGCTCTTACAGCCCACAGACAGCATCTCTCCCTGCTCTTACAGCACCCAGACAGCATCCCTCCCTGCTCTTACAGCCCCCAGACAGCATCCCTCCCTGCTCTTACAGCCCCAGACAGCATCCCTCCCTACTCTTACAGCCCCCAGACCCTCCCTGCTCTTACAGCCCCCAGACAGCATCCCTCCCTGCTCTTACAGCCCCCAGACAGCATCCCTCCCTGCTCTTACAGCCCACAGACAGCATCCCTCCCTGCTCTTACAGCCCACAGACCCTCCCTGCTCTTACAGCCCCCAGACAGCATCCCTCCCTGCTCTTACAGCCCCCAGACAGCATCCCTCCCTGCTCTTACAGCACCCCTCCCTGCTCTTACAGCCCAGACAGCATCCCTCCCTGCTCTTACAGCCCCCAGACAGCATCCCTCCCTGCTCTTACAGCCCCCAGACAGCATCCCTCCCTGCTCTTACAGCACCCAGACAGCATCCCTCCCTGCTCTTACAGCACCCAGACAGCATCCCTCCCTGCTCTTACAGCCCCCAGACAGCATCCCTCCCTGCTCTTACAGCCCCCAGACAGCATCCCTCCCTGCTCTTACAGCCCCCAGACAGCATCCCTCCCTGCTCTTACAGCCCCCAGACAGCATCCCTCCCTGCTCTTACAGCCCCCAGACAGCATCCCTCCCTGCTCTTACAGCCCCCAGACAGCATCCCTCCCTGCTCTTACAGCCCCCAGACAGCATCCCTCCCTGCTCTTACAGCCCCCAGACAGCATCCCTCCCTGCTCTTACAGCACCCAGACAGCATCCCTCCCTGCTCTTACAGCCCCCAGAGAACAATACTCACCACTCTTCCCCACGCCTCCTGCTCCCAGCATTACCAGCTTATATTCCCGGGACTGTACGGGTAATGTCGGGGCGCTGACACGTCCAGTAACTGGCTCCATCTCACAGGTACCTAAGAAGTATAACAACCCTCATTATAATCATTCATTATACGCACACACTCAGCCCCGACCCCCTCCCCTATACATACTCACACACACAGCCCCTCCCCTATACATACACACACAGCCCCGACCCCCTCCCCTATACATACACACACTCAGTCCCGACCCCCTCCCCTATATATACACACACAGCCCTGACCCCCTCCCTTATATATATACACACACAGCCCTGACCCCCTCCCCTATATATACACACACACAGCCCCGACCCCCTCCCCTATACATACACACACACAGCCCCGACCCCCTCCCCTATACATACACACACTCAGCCCCGACCCCCTCCCCTATACATACACACACACAGCCCCGACCCCCTCCCCTATACATACACACACTCAGCCCCGACCCCCTCCCCTATATATACACACACTCAGCCCCGACCCCCTCCCCTATATATACACACACAGCCCTGACCCCCTCCCCTATATATACACACACAGCCCTGACCCCCTCCCCTATATATACACACACAGCCCTGACCCCCCTCCCCTATATATACACACACAGCACTGACCCCCTCCCCTATATATACACACACAGCACCGACCCCCTCCCCTATATATACACACACAGCCCTGACCCCCTCCCCTATATATACACACACAGCACCGACCCCCTCCCCTATACATACACACACTCAGCCCCGACCCCCTCCCCTATATATACACACACAGCCCTGACCCCCTCCCCTATATATACACACACAGCCCTGACCCCCTCCCCTATATATACAAACACAGCCCTGACCCCCCTCCCCTATATATACACACACAGCACCGACCCCCTCCCCTATATATACACACACAGCCCTGACCCCCTCCCCTATATATACACACACAGCCCTGACCCCCTCCCCTATATATACACACACAGCCCTGACCCCCTCCCCTATATATACACACACAGCACCGACCCCCTCCCCTATATATACACACACAGCACCGACCCCCTCCCCTATATATACACACACAGCACCGACCCCCTCCCCTATATATACACACACAGCACCGACCCCCTCCCCTATATATACACACACAGCCCTGACCCCCTCCCCTATATATACACACACAGCACCGACCCCCTCCCCTATACATACACACACTCAGCCCCGACCCCCTCCCCTATATATACACACACAGCCCTGACCCCCTCCCCTATATATACACACACAGCCCTGACCCCCTCCCCTATATATACAAACACAGCCCTGACCCCCCTCCCCTATATATACACACACAGCACCGACCCCCTCCCCTATACATACACACACAGCACCGACCCCCTCCCCTATATATACACACACAGCACCGACCCCCTCCCCTATACATACACACACAGCCCCTCCCCTATATATACACACACAGCACCGACCCCCTCCCCTATACATACACACACAGCCCTGACCCCCTCCCCTATATATACACACACAGCACCGACCCCCTCCCCTATACATACACACACAGCACCGACCCCCTCCCCTATATATACACACACAGCACCGACCCCCTCCCCTATACATACACACACAGCACCGACCCCCTCCCCTATATATACACACACAGCACCGACCCCCTCCCCTATACATACACACACAGCACCGACCCCCTCCCCTATATATACACACACAGCACCGACCCCCTCCCCTATACATACACACACAGCACCGACCCCCTCCCCTATATATACACACACAGCACCGACCCCCTCCCCTATATATACACACACAGCACCGACCCCCTCCCCTATATATACACACACAGCACCGACCCCCTCCCCTATATATACACACACAGCACCGACCCCCTCCCCTATATATACACACACAGCACTGACCCCCTCCCCTATATATACACACACAGCCCTGACCCCCTCCCCTATATATACACACACAGCACCGACCCCCTCCCCTATATATACACACACAGCCCTGACCCCCTCCCCTATATATACACACACAGCACCGACCCTATACATATATACACACAGCACCGACCCCCCTCCCCTATATATACACACACAGCACCGACCCCCCTCCCCTATATATACACACACAGCCCCTCCCCTATATATACACACACAGCACCGACCCCCTCCCCTATATATACACACACAGCACCGACCCCCTCCCCTATATATATACACACAGCACCGACCCCCTCCCCTATATATACACACACAGCACCGACCCCCTCCCCTATATATACACACACAGCACTGACCCCCTCCCCTATATATACACACACAGCACCGACCCCCTCCCCTATATATACACACACAGCCCCTCCCCTATATATACACACACAGCACCGACCCCCTCCCCTATATATACACACACAGCACCGACCCCCTCCCCTATATATACACACACACAGCCCCCGGCTCTGGCAGAAGATGGCGGATGATGTTGGGAGCGGCCGCTCGCCGGGTCTCACGTGACGTCTTCCGAGAGTCCGAATTATGGATGTCACGGCGGCCATGTTGGGTGAGGGCGGAAGTGTCTTATAGAGGGAGATAAGCCCAGTACCACCTCTCTGTATGATGTATATGTGTACCATCAGCACAGTACCACCTCTCTGTATGATGTATATATGTACCATCAGCCCAGTACCACCTCTCTGTATGATGTATATATGTACCATCAGCACAGTATCACCTCTCTGTATGATGTATGGACCATCAGCACAGTACCACCTCTCTGTATGATGTATATGTGTACCATCAGCACAGTACCACCTCTCTGTATGATGTATATGTGTACCATCAGCACAGTATCACCTCTCTGTATGATGTATATGTGTACCATCAGCACAGTACCACCTCTCTGTATGATGTATATATGTACCATCAGCACAGTACCACCTCTCTGTATGATGTATGGACCATCAGCACAGTACCACCTCTCTGTATGATGTATATGTGTACCATCAGCACAGTACCACCTCTCTGTATGATGTATATGTGTACCATCAGCACAGTACCACCTCTCTGTATGATGTATATGTGTACCATCAGCACAGTACCACCTCTCTGTATGATGTATATGTGTACCATCAGCACAGTATCACCTCTCTGTATGATGTATATGTGTACCATCAGCCCAGTACCACCTCTCTGTATGATGTATATGTGTACCATCAGCCCAGTACCACCTCTCTGTATGATGTATATGTGTACCATCAGCACAGTACCACCTCTCTGTATGATGTATATGTGTACCATCAGCACAGTACCACCTCTCTGTATGATGTATATGTGTACCATCAGCCCAGTACCACCTCTCTGTATGATGTATATGTGTACCATCAGCCCAGTACCACCTCTCTGTATGATGTATATATGTACCATCAGCACAGTACCACCTCTCTGTATGATGTATATGTGTACCATCAGCACAGTACCACCTCTCTGTATGATGTATATGTGTACCATCAGCACAGTACCACCTCTCTGTATGATGTATATGTGTACCATCAGCACACTACCACCTCTCTGTATGATGTATATGTGTACCATCAGCCCAGTACCACCTCTCTGTATGATGTATATGTGTACCATCAGCCCAGTACCACCTCTCTGTATGATGTATATGTGTACCATCAGCACAGTACCACCTCTCTGTATGATGTATATGTGTACCATCAGCACACTACCACCTCTCTGTATGATGTATATGTGTACCATCAGCCCAGTACCACCTCTCTGTATGATGTATATGTGTACCATCAGCCCAGTACCACCTCTCTGTATGATGTATATATGTACCATCAGCCCAGTACCACCTCTCTGTATGATGTATGAACCATCAGCATAGTACCACTTCTCTCTGTGTATGGACCATCAGCACAGTACCACCTCTCTGTATGATGTATATGTGTACCATCAGCACAGTACCACCTCTCTGTATGATGTATATGTGTACCATCAGCACAGTACCACCTCTCTGTATGATGTATATATGTACCATCAGCCCAGTACCACCTCTCTGTATGATGTATATATGTACCATCAGCACAGTACCACCTCTCTGTATGATGTATGGACCATCAGCACAGTACCACCTCTCTGTATGATGTATGGACCATCAGCACAGTACCACCTCTCTCTGTATGGACCATCAGTGGACTGTGGCTCTTGCACATCTAGTTGCACTTGTATTTAGTGGTGGTTACACAAATCGTGTGCACAGAGGTTCCGTGTGTGAGGGGCCACAAAGTCATTCATCTGTAGATTTCATTACACCAGATACACAGCGTATGGGACTAATACTCCCAGCAAGTCTTCTCTGTTAGTCATAGGGAAATCGTTGTGGAACTATAAGTCTCAGCGTGGCAGTCTGTGGCCAGTTACCCCTTTCCCAGGTGAGCCCCCTGGCAGCCCCGGGCAGGGGTCACACCCTCTGAGCTCCTACTGGGAGGTGCACTGCAGGGGGTAAGCCCAGTATTAGTGGTCAGTGATGTTACCCACGGGGTGGCTGTCACAGTATAACTGATGGCTAACGATGGAACAATCCAGCAGCAGATCCACTCACCTGTGTAACGTCACTGGAGACTGCTGGACATCCTACCTAGAGAACCCCAAATGTGTCTACTGAGGAATGGTAACTTGTTCTCCAGAAGTGTGTCATCAAGGGGCCACATGGCCCTCAGCACTGTGCACAGGCTGGAATACTTACACCTCCCCAAGTTTGGTGACAGTATTGGCAATATTGATGGACAGCCTGTGTGCGATGCCAAAAGAAGACTTTAGGAAATACTCTCCACACTGCAAAGACGAGTCCTGGAGCCTGTGGACACTGCTGAGCTCAAGAGGTGCAGGAATGTTTGGAGCTGCAGTTTGATTGGCAGACAGATACAGATGAGCTACTCCACAGCAGCCAGCCCCAAAGGACTGTACGAGCAGGAGGAGCCCTCTGTTCCACTCCGCACACAGCCAGGAGAAATCGCCCCATCTGAGTCCTGGAGCTGGAGCTTGCTTGAGTGGAGTCCACAAAATCTGTTTGCACTTCGGTCAGCCCAATGGAGTGTGATGTGGAAGTAAGTGACTCGGCAGAGAGGGTCACTAGTGTGACAAAACAAATATCCACAAAATATTTGGGTGCACCTGCAGCCAGTCCGAGCGGGAACCGAAGGGCTGAGCGAGTGAGGTGCTGATCCTGCAGGGTCACAGTGCCACATTGACACTGGTCAGGGTATGTTTTGGCTGGGGATGTGGCAATCATGGATGGCCTCCCAACAGATGTGGTCTAGGTAAACGATCTTGGTGAAGGGGTGTGAGGGAAGGGGAGACTCCCAGACTTACTGAATCCAGGAAGGAGAGTGGCCCCCACCACTGGCGCCAATGTAACGAGCATCGGCACAACTGATCCTTGTGACAGATAAGTGAATCTGTTGTGACCGATTAAAGGGACAGGACTGGTTTACCAAACAGGCGGAAGGCCAGTGTGTGTGTACAGTATCATTCCCTCCAAGAGGTGTTACCTCTTTATAAATCTGCTAAATATCTGACCAACAGATTAGCACTAACCCTCTTATATAACGATGAGAAATAAAAGGGACACAACCTGCTGATCAGCAGCCGAGGACGGCTGACGCCCTCCATGGTTAGGGTTTGTCCTGTTCAGTAACGGAATGTTGGTCACTCTCCCAACAGATTCTCTATTAACTTCCAGCTTGGCACCACAATGTGGTGTGTTGGTCTCGGACAACTCTCCCCTTCCTGACTGAATCTCGCCACCAGGGGGTCTATTTACTAAACTGCGGGTTTGAAAAAGTGGAGATGTTGCCCATAGCAACCAATCGGATTCTAGTTATCATTTATTTAGCACAATCTACAAAATGACAGCTAGAATCTGATTGGTTGCTATAGGCAACATCTCCACTTTTTCAAACCCGCAGTTTAGTACATATACCCCCAGGAGTCTGTGCGCTCTGTCCTGAGAAGTTTTCTATAGTGATTATGTTAAGACCTCGTTAGTCAGTGCAGGTCTGAGAGTGTGCTCCTTATTCTCAACAAAGCTATATAAATTAAAGAATGAGGATGTCTGCAAGTTTATGGATGAGACTGTATTCAACGGACTTCAGAAGGCCGGGTGGAGAAAGTGGTCTTGTCCAAAGACGAAGAGAAAGAAACTAAATGCCCATTCCGTTCCACAATATAACACAGACCCGGTGTTCCTCTGTGGGCATTGCTCTTCCTAAGGACTGGAACGAACCATTTGTATCAATTCTTTTGGTGGAAGGAAGGAAAAGTTATTGGAAACTGGGAACCAAATTAACTTCTCCTGATTTTCTAGTGGTTGTGTTCTCTGAAACGCAGACCCAAGCCTACAATGAGCGTAGGGTCATTGAGTCAACAACAGTGGCTTGGAGTCCAAGGGACAGCTACCAAAGCCCCGATCCTGAGGACCGATTCGGGAGAAGTGTGGCATACTGCCCTGTGGTCATGACCTGTGTCTGAGAGGTACGTGCCTGCTAGATGCTGAGGAAACATGGGCAGGTTCATCAAAGACCTTACACCGCTGTAACCAGGAGGCGATGGACTGGTCTGGAATAGGCCTAACAGACGCAGAAACTAAAGCCGGATTTGAAACCAGGACGCCAGAGTAGCCAATGAGGCCTGGAATGTATCTATGTGACCAGAGAGGCAGCGCAAGACATTTATGTATTATAATTATGTATTATTTATGTAATGTATTAATGTGCTGCATTGTGTATCTGCAGTGTATGTATCAATGTGCTGCATTGTGTATCTGCAGTGTATTAATGTGCTGCATTGTGTATATGCATCCTATATGTGATCTTGTTTCTCTAGTCAGTAAAGATAAATAAGCGTTCATTGAGTTAGACGTGGTGATAAGAGCTACTAGCTGGGAAGAGAGGGACATAAAGCCATAGAAACAGGGACTGTGCGACTAGTGTTAGTAGTGCTTGTTATGTTTGTATTTCATTATATTGTAATAGTACATTGTACTTATTGTGATGTAGTGTGTGTATTAATGTGCTCTAGTGTGTATTAATGTGCTGCATTGTGTATCTGCAGTGTGTGTATTAATGTGCTGCATTGTGTATTTGCAGTGTATTAATGTGCTGCATTGTGTATCTTCAGTGTGTGTATTAATGTGCTGCATTGTGTATTTGCAATGTATTAATGTGCTGCATTGTATGTATCAATGTGCTGCATTGTGTATCTGCAGTGTATTAATGTGCTGCATTGTGTATCTGCAGTGTATGTATTAATGTGCTGCATTGTGTATCTTCAGTGTGTGTATTAATGTGCTGCATTGTGTATTTGCAATGTATTAATGTGCTGCATTGTGTATTTGCAATGTATTAATGTGCTGCATTGTGTATCTGCAGTGTATGTATCAATGTGCTGCATTGTGTATCTGCAGTGTATTAATGTGCTGCATTGTGTATCTGCAGTGTATGTATTAATGTGCTGCATTGTGTATTTGCAGTGTATTAATGTGCTGCATTGTGTATCTGCAGTGTATGTATTAATGTGCTGCATTGTGTAGTTGTTGTGCGTTCTGCTTGCTGACAGAGTAGTGTGTATCCGTCTTGCACAGTGTGTCACTATCTCTCTGTAGTGCAGAGTGGTCAGTGGCCCCAGGACAAATCATCTCACGCATGACAACATTCAAGTGAATCAATCTTTATTTGTGTGTTAACAAATCCAAGGTACAAGATAGCGTTACAGAGTAGTAAGTTAGCGACAGCTGTATGCAGGATCACACACCATAAAGTGTTTATATCACTAGTGAAAACACAGGGTGAAGAGAAGGCACCGTGAGGTGGGCTATAGCAGTTCCCAGACCTCACATACGGGGAGAAAGGACATCTCTCTGCTTCTTCTATCTGGGGCACAGGGATACTAGGTTACACCATGCACTGGGAAAGAATCTCCTCCTCATTATCCCCCAGACCGGAATAATTCATGGAATCACAATGAGCCAGGAGAGAGGGGGTCAGGGGGGAGCTGAATGTATCAGGGAAGAACAGAGACATCTCTATTATACTGGTATAACGTCATCCAATCTGGCAGATATCTGAGCCGTATAGGAGGGTGCAGAGGCGCATGAGCCCTATAAAAAGGGTGTGAGCCCTGTACCCGGGTACAAGGGGGTGTGAGCCCTCTACTTGGGTACAAGGAGGTGTGAGCCCTGTACCCAGGTACAAGTGGGCGTGAGCCCTGTACCTGGGTACAAGTGGGCGTGAGCCCTGTACCTGGGTACAAGGGGGTGTGAGCCCTCTACCTGGGTACAAGGAGGTGTGAGCCCTGTACCCGGGTACAAGGGGGTGTGAGCCCTGTACCCGGGTACAAGTGGGTGTGAGCCCTCTACCTGGGTACAAGGAGGTGTGAGCCCTGTACAGGGGCGCGTGAGCCCTGTACCCGGGTACAAGGGGGTGTGAGCCCTCTACCTGGGTACAAGGAGGTGTGAGCCCTGTATCCGGGGTACAAGGGGCGTATGAGCCCTGTATCCGGGGACAAGGGCGTGTGAGCCTTATAAGAGATTACAAAGGGATCTAAACCTTCCATCCGGGTACAGAGGGATCTTATGAAACAATACAGTTATAGATCAGGCTAATTTGGTAATAGAATGACCACAGTTGCATGATACATGACAAAATACAGGTTATTGAGTGAGTGTACACTGACATTGATGAGACTGAAGATGAACAGCACAGAAACATGATCTTAGAAAGAGAGATGAGCTTGTGAAGAGAGGGATGATCTTCCTGAGAGTGAAGAGAAAAAGAGAGAGGGGCGTTTGTGTGTTGAGAGACCACCCAGATACTGCACGCACAGAAGGAGAGACCTTTTTGAGAGAGCGCATAGAGCTGAGCATGTTGAGAGTGAACAGAAGGAGACGGTGATATTACAGAGCGTAGAGCGTGCACAGTGCAGGCCGGGGAGAGGAACACAGAGACCAAGAGGAGGGTAGAGGTGGGATTATGGCCTAGTGGCGGGGGGGGGGGGTGATTGGACACTCTGGTCTGCTCTGTGACTGTATCCGTGTAGAGTAAAATCCCATAAATCACTACGGCTAATATCTATTCTCATCTCTCATACAATGTTACTGCAGTCCGTAATTATTAGTAAAACTGATTGACAGCAGTCTAACTAGATGTAGCCTGTAAGCAGATCGGGTAATGGCACCAGACTCATCATTGGATATTATACAACCCATCATGGATCACCTTGAAGATCAGTCATGTGTTTCATGAGTACATATAGCCAGACAGACTGAACAGCCAATCACAACACACTGAACATGCCTAGAAATGTGTTTTCTGACTGAAGCAATAGGCGTCGAATCTGCGAGTCCAGTAAGCCACTAGATTACATATAGCGCTTCATACATAACATGGCACTCAACGTACGTTTCCATTATTTCTAGGACAATAAGTGTATCCCAGAGATTGCTATGGAGAGAAAGAACATCATGCAAGAAGCGAAACGCGTGGAAGATTTCTCTCAGTTTTCTATAGCTTGTATTAGTTATATGTTCACAATGTATAGGGTTAAACATTAAATTCTCTTTGTGTGTCTGTATACGATTCTACAGATGTTCAGATATTTCTGCTATTACAGCCCTCCCTTTATGGGTGGTTAACATACTGATCCTGTTTCATGTATGGAGACGTAACTGCAGAAAAAATCATATGCCCGACGTGATAAGCGGCACTTCTGTGGTATCTGCCTGATATCCATCTTTGGAGATTCATGGTTTAAAGGGAGTCAGAGATGAGGGTGGGTTATCTAAGTCTATCTGTGAGTGTTCCGCTACCTCTAACCTGATGGCAGCTGAGGTGATAGATATAGTCGGATCCCAGATGATAGCTTCCAGCACAAAACACACATAAAAACATGGAACCTAACTCAAGACCAGGTGAAGCCCTCTCAGATGGCAAAATCATTGGTTAGTGTGCCAGAGTGGGTCAGTCAGAGACCTACCCAAAATGAATGTGGAGTTATTTTTATTTAGCTGTTGGAATGTTGATGAAGAATGTCTCTGAGGAGCTGAGAGTGTGAGATGTCACGAGATCTGCATGACTCATCGAGCAGAAGCCAAGACTTTACATTGACAATTGTAAGGGTTGATCGGCCCGGCCTGAGGTCACCTGGACCCTCTGAGCCACCATCCACACAGATATGACAACACAAAGCCAAGCATTGCAGACTCCACAAGTTAAAGGGTCACCATACACAAGACCAGCATGGTTCTCCTGCCATGGACCCTCACCACCAGAGATTAGGGATGTGGCGTTTACATGCACAGGGCTTCTAGAGAGACAGGCGAAACAGTATCTGCCTTAAACATGCAAACAAAGGATTATAGTTCGTATATGAATACATAGAATTAGAACTGTGTTCTCTTGTGGTTTCGTTAGTAAATGTTAAGTATTATAGTGTCCTGCAAAACATCATAAGAATCGACTGCCTAAAAATGTTTGATCTACCACTAAAACGAGGTTAACACCTTCAGTATTCGGCGAACCTTGAGTACGATATGTAAAGGTGCCTTGATCACTGGAGGGTTAAACAGGATTACACAAAAATGGATATCTCCTGCCAATCTGGTTCCGGCACATTTTCTGCCACATCTATGACCTGTGTTATCCCTTTCACCCTGCATAATTGCCCATATTTGATAAAGAAGCAGACCCTAGTACTCGATTAAGCTGTGCCACTTGGCAATCAGCTTCCTGGGATTCTCGCAGACCTCTCGCCAATGTTCAATGCCGTTGGCAGTGACACTGTGCGCCCCTAGGATTAGCCTGCCCACCACCTGGTTCTTGGTGGTGCGATCAAAGTCGATGACAAGGAACTCAATGCTGATATCCGGGAGCAGGTCTGTGGGGATGTCGTAGATGAAGGACTCGTTGAAGACGGGGCTTAGCGTGCACTTTTTCACATGAGTCTTCTTCTTTGCAATCCTCTTCCGACCATAATAGACATTCACTTTGACGTATGGATCTGTAGAGGAGAAATAAAACTCAAACATTATACTATCCAACGTCTTGTTGTACAATTCTGGTGAAAGATAAATAATGACATCTGAAAATAGATGTAGGGAAAATGTCTTCATAGAACCTCCACAAAGGAAAGAAAGATTGTACAGCTGCTCTGTTTACAATTGTAAGGATAAAAAAAATAAAAGCTGATCTCATACCCTAAAAGAAAAGGCAAAAGCTGATATAAGAGTTTGTTATGTCAAGGTTGGGACAGATTCGAAGGACAGGAGAAGCATCAGAAAGGCAGTCAGGAGAGCAGCAGGAAGCTGGGACAGTCTAAGAGGACAGGAGAAGCATCAGAAAGGCATTCAGGAGAGCAGCAGGTAGCTGGGACAGTCTATGAGGACAGGAGAAGCATCAGAAAGGCAGTCAGGAGAACAGCAGGAAGCTGGGACAGTCTATGAGGACAAGAGAAGCATCAGAAAGGCAGTCAGGGGAGCAGCAGGAAGCTGGGACAGTCTATGAGGACAGGAGCTAGCATCAGAATGGCAGTCAGGGGAGCAGCAGGAAGCTGGGACAGTATATGAGGACAAGAGAAGCATCAGAAAGGTAGTCAGGAAAACAGCAGGAAGCTGGGACGGTCTAAAAGGACAGGAGAAGCATCAAAAAGGCAGTCAGGGGAGCAGCAGGAAGCTGGGACAGTATATGAGGACAAGAGAAGCATCAGAAAGGCAGTCAGGAGAGCAGCAGGAAGCTGGGACAGGAGAAGCATCAGAAAGGCAGTCAGGAGAGCAGCAGGAAGCTGGGACAGGAGAAGCATCAGAAAGGCAGTCAGGAGAGCAGCAAGAAGTTGGGACAGTCTAAGAGGACAAGAGAAGCATCAGAAAGGCAGTCAGGAGAGCAGCAGGAAGCTAGGACAGTCTATGAGGACAGGAGAAGCATCAGAAAGGCAGTCAGGAAAGCAGCAGGAAGCTGGGACAGTCTAAGAGGACAGGAGAAGAATCAGAAAGGTAGTCAGGAGAGCAGCATGAAGCTGGGACAGTCTAAGAGGACAGGAGAAGCATCAGAAAGGCAGTCAGGAGAACAGCAGGAAGCTGGGACAGTCTATGACAAGAGAAGCATCAGAAAGGCAGTCAGGAGAGCAGCAGGAAGTTGGGACAGTCTAAGAGGACAAGAGAAGCATCAGAAAGGCAGTCAGGAGAGCAGCAGGAAGCTGGGACAGTCTATGAGGACAGGAGCTAGCATCAGAATGGCAGTCAGGGGAGCAGCAGAAGCTGGGACAGTCTATGAGGACAGGAGAAGCATCAGAAAGGCAGTCAGGAGAGCAGCAGGAAGTTGGGACAGTCTAAGAGGACAAGAGAAGCATCAGAAAGATAGTCAGGAGAGCAGCAGGAAGCTGGGACAGTCTATGAGGACAGGAGAAGCATCAGAAAGGCAGTCAGGAGAGCAGCAGGAAGCTGGGACAGTCTATGAGGACAGGAGAAGCATCAGAAAGGCAGTCAGGAGAGCAGCAGGAAGCTGGGACAGTCTAAGAGGACAGAAGAAGCATCAGAAAGGTAGTCAGGGGAGCAGCAGGACGCTGGGACACGAGGAATGAAGAAAAGCAAGAATAGATGCTTACCACTAAGAAATTATATGGATTTTATGCTTGCCCCAATACAAGTCCATACAATACACATAGATCATGTAACTCCCTTACAGGGTGGATAAATAGCTGCTACCTGAGAGGCCGGTGATGTCCATTCTCGGCAAGTGTTTGGCTTTCAGCACAACGACTGTCATTCTTTGTGCCACTGGCTGATAAGACAAAGATACCTGCAGTTCTCCACGGCTGACGCATTTCTGTGAAAATAGAGAGGTGCCGTTACTATCACCGGTATGTCAGCTGTATGATTAGCCTACTGATTGTCTATGCTAAACAGGGGCTTTACCACATCCACCGGGAGGCTTTATCTCTATAGTCTATTTATAGGAAAACGCCATGCAATTGTTTTTTTTATATACCTCATGGTTCAAAAGAGAAACTTCCCCATGATGCTATAGGGCCCACTGCCTGAAGTTGGAAGGATCAGCTGATTGGACGAGCCGCAGGAAACGTTATCTGTGGCTATGAACGTCATGGATTAGGGTTAGGGTCATGGATTGCGTCCTGAACAGCCAACATTCCGTCCATAGAAGGAATTTGGATTTTGGTTACAACAATTCTGTAACCCAGACACAGTCACTTTCTTTCTGCTTCATGGTCTTTAAAAACACTCCCGTAAAAATCAAACTATACCTCGTCTTTCCGGGTGGTGGAGATACCATGCAAAGTGCGGACAGTGGGAACACCAGAAACATTAAATCACACTCTAATCTAAAACTGGATATACACACCTCATACTCTTATACCCAGGGGGTGTAATGACCATTGTGATCTTATTGTGTCTTAGAAGGGTGAATGATGACTACTTATATACTGTTTGATCACAGCCCCAACCCCCTCCCTTATACATACACACACAGCACCGACCCCCTCCCCTATATATACACACACAGCACCGACCCCCTCCCCTATATATATACACACAGCACCGACCCCCTCCCCTATATATACACACACAGCACCGACCCCCTCCCCTATACATACACACACAGCACCGACCCCCTCCCCTATATATACACACACAGCACTGACCCCCTCCCCTATATATATACACAAAGCACCGACCCCCTCCCCTATATATACACACACAGCACCGACCCCCTCCCCTATATATATATACACACACAGCACCGACCCCCTCCCCTATATATACACACACAGCACCGACCCCCTCCCCTATATATACACACACAGCACCGACCCCCTCCCCTATATATATACACACACAGCACCGACCCCCTCCCCTATATATACACACACAGCACCGACCCCCTCCCCTATATATACACACACAGCACCGACCCCCTCCCCTATATATACACACACAGCCCCGACCCCCTCTCCTATATATACACACACAGCACCGACCCCCTCCCCTATATATACACACACAGCACCGACCCCTCCCCTATATATACACACACAGCCCTGACCCCCTCCCCTATACATACACACACAGCACCGACCCCTCCCCTATATATACACACACAGCAACGACCCCCTCCCCTATATATACACCACACAGCACCAACACCCTCCCCTATATATACACACACAGCACCGACCCCCTCCCCTATATATACACACACAGCACCGACCCCCTCCCCTATACATACACACACAGCACCGACCCCCTCCCCTATATATACACACACAGCACCGACCCCCTCCCCTATATATATACACACACAGCACCGACCCCCTCCCCTATATATACACACACAGCACCAACCCCCTCCCCTATATATACACACACAGCACCGACCCCCTCCCCTATATATACACACACAGCACCGACCCCCTCCCCTATATATACACACACAGCACTGACCCCCTCCCCTATACATACACACCTCATACTCTTATACCCAGGGGGTGTAATGACCATTGTGATCTTATTGTGTCTTAGAAGGGTGAATGATGACTATTTATATACTGTTTGATGTATGTTTCCAGCCGATATTTGGTATTATCTGTGTTATATTTTATGTGACCACATGCTGTATGCTTAGATCTCATTCTGCTCATTGAAACATCTGCAATACTGGCCAGCTACAGTGTTCTACAGCTTCCAGGAAACTATCTATGAGCTGCGTAGTACAAGGTGGGTCCACCCATTTCATGCTTCTTCTTCTTCTTGTTGTTGTAGACTGTAAAACCTGTAATTTTTTTAGACTTTATTTGTGAAATTTGTACGATTTGTAAGTCTGACTGTCCGGCGCTGCAGTGTTTTGAAACATCTTACATATAAAAGATGATGATGATCATCATCATCATCTATTTATTTATATAGCGCCACTAATTCCGCAACGCTGTACAGAGAACTCACCCACATCAGTCCCTGCCCCATTGGAGATTACAGTCTAATCCCTTAACATACACACAGACAGACCGAGAGAGACTAAGGGCAATTTAATAGCAGCCAATTAACCTACTAGTATGTTTTTGGAGTGTGGGAGGAAACTGGAGCACCCGGAAGAAACCCACGCAAACACGGGGAGAACATACAAACTCCTCACAGATAAGGCCATGGTCGGGAATCGAACTCATGACCCCAGCGCTGTGAGGCAGAAGTGCTAACCACTGAGCCACCGTGATGATGATGAAGTTCTTTCTGTTTGAAATCTAACAATTATGTTCACAGGCTGGTGATTGGCAATTTTGGAAGAACTCACCTGAATGTTCCTTTTTACGATGTCTCTGGTTAATTGCACTTTACCGGTGCTGGGGTCCACCCCTGCCAACGGCACCATAACTTCTCCGATGACATCATCTCGTGAAAAGCGGTCAAAACTCAACACCAGGAAGTGAAGGACCAAATCCTGAAGCTGACTGTACGGAACGCCATAAAACGTGAAGGTTTCATCAAACACGGGATCGAGAGTCTTGCGTAAGACCCGAGTCTTCACTCGATGTTTCTTATCTGGTAGGATGGTCATCTTAATGTAAGGGTCAGATCCATTAGTGTGTTCGTCCATCACTGGAAGACCATGAGCCTCTTGTATGGTCACCACCAGAGCTTTTTTTGGGAAGTTATAATCCACAGAGAGAGTCAGTGTCCCGAGCATAAGGTCCTCATCTGGAGAGGATGGTGATGGGGTCTTGCTGCCACTTGAGGTCATACTCTGACTTGGGCTCACTTCGTCCCCATAGTTTATGTTGACCGGCAGTTGGCTCATGGCAGTGGCCAGTCCGTTGGGACCTTTCTCGGAACTCATTAGACCAGCCTCAGCATTGTCTAGCGATATGTTTCCCCGACCACTGTCGCTGGCTGTGGGATGTTTATCTCTACGGACTCGGATGTTCTTCTTCTTGTTGCTGAGAGTCTCTGGATAGATACTGATTCCCTTCAGCATGTGTATGAATTTGTAAGGTGGGTTCTTATACTTCTTCTCGGCCCGGTTGCGGCAACAGGTCCAGACGAAGACGGTCACCGAGACGGACACGACCAAAACGGTGGCTCCAATGAATCCTGCTGCGATTGGAGACATATCTACCAGGAGAAGAGTAAAAACGTTTCAGAGGTATCCAGCACAATATACTACGGCAGCTAATAATACATCTACTACAGTCAGAAGATCCCGAGACCACCTAGTACCCACTATCTAAGTCAAATATATAAGTCCTACGTAATATTATTATTATATTATAATATTGTAAAGCTCTTGGCCAACCAGATAAATGCACGCAACAAATAGACCCGGGACACACTTACCTCTCCGTCCTCCTAATACACAGACATCAGGACAGACTGACCTCTCCGTCCTCCTAATACACAGACATCAGGACACACTGACCTCTCCCCTCCTTCTAATACACAGACATCAGGACACACTGACCTCTCCGTCCTCCTAATACACAGACATCAGGACAGACTGACCTCTCCGTCCTCCTAATACACAGACATCAGGACACACTGACCTCTCCCTCCTCCTAATACACAGACATCAGGACACACTGACCTCTCCGTCCTCCTAATACACAGACATCAGGACACACTGACCTCTCCCCTCCTAATACATAGACATCAGGACACACTGACCTCTTCCCTCCTAATACACAGACATCAGGACACACTGACCTCTCCGTCCTCCTAATACACAGACATCAGGACACACTGACCTCTCCGTCCTCCTAATACACAGACATCAGGACACACTGACCTCTCCGTCCTCCTAATACACAGACATCAGGACAGACTGACCTCTCCGTCCTCCTAATACACAGATATCAGGACACACTGACCTCTCCCTCCTCTTAATACACAGACATCAGGACAGACTGACCTCTCCCTCCTCCTAATACACAGACATCAGGACAGACTGACCTCTCCGTCCTCCTAATACACAGACATCAGGACACACTGACCTCTCCCTCCTCTTAATACACAGACATCAGGACACACTGACCTCTCCGTCCTCCTAATACACAGACATCAGGACACACTGACCTCTCCCTCCTCCTAATACACAGACATCAGGACACACTGTGCTCTCCCCTCCTCCTAATACACAGACATCGGGACACACTGACCTCTCCCCTCCTCCTAATACACAGACATCGGGACACACTGACCTCTCCCCTCCTCCTAATACACAGACATCAGGACACACTGACCTCTCATCTCCTCCTAATACACAGACATCAGGACACACTGACCTCTCCCCTCCTCCTAATACACAGACATCAGGACACACTGACCTCTCATCTCCTCCTAATACACAGACATCAGGACACAATGACCTCTCCCCTTCTCCTAATACACAGACATCAGGACACACTGTGCTCTCCCCTCCTCCTAATACACAGACATCAGGACACACTGACCTCTCCCCTCCTCCTAATACAGACATCAGGACACACTGACCTCTCCCCTCCTCCTAATACACAGACATCAGGACACATTGATCTCTCCCCTCCTCCTAATACACAGACATCAGGACACACTGACCTCTCCCCTCCTCCTAATACACAGACATCAGGACACACTGACCTCTCATCTCCTCCTAATACACAGACATCAGGACACAATGACCTCTCCCCTTCTCCTAATACACAGACATCAGGACACACTGTGCTCTCCCCTCCTCCTAATACACAGACATCAGGACACACTGACCTCTCCCCTCCTCCTAATACAGACATCAGGACACACTGACCTCTCCCCTCCTCCTAATACACAGACATCAGGACACACTGACCTCTCCCTCCTCCTAATACACAGACATCAGGACACACTGACCTCTTCCCTCCTAATACACAGACATCAGGACACACTGACCTCTCCGTCCTCCTAATACACAGACATCAGGACACACTGACCTCTCCCCTCCTCCTAATACACAGACATCAGGACACACTGACCTCTCCCTCCTCTTAATACACAGACATCAGGACAGACTGACCTCTCCCTCCTCCTAATACACAGACATCAGGACAGACTGACCTCTCCGTCCTCCTAATACACAGACATCAGGACACACTGACCTCTCCCTCCTCTTAATACACAGACATCAGGACACACTGACCTCTCCGTCCTCCTAATACACAGACATCAGGACACACTGACCTCTCCCTCCTCCTAATACACAGACATCAGGACACACTGTGCTCTCCCCTCCTCCTAATACACAGACATCGGGACACACTGACCTCTCCCCTCCTCCTAATACACAGACATCAGGACACACTGACCTCTCCCCTCCTCTAATACACAGACATCAGGACACACTGACCTCTCCCTCCTCCTAATACACAGACATCAGGACACACTGACCTCTCCCTCCTCCTAATACACAGACATCAGGACACACTGACCTCTCCCTCCTCCTAATACACAGACATCAGGACACACTGACCTCTCCGTCCTCCTAATACACAGACATCAGGACACACTGACCTCTCCCTCCTCTTAATACACAGACATCAGGACACACTGACCTCTCCGTCCTCCTAATACACAGACATCAGGACACACTGACCTCTCCCTCCTCCTAATACACAGACATCAGGACACACTGTGCTCTCCCCTCCTCCTAATACACAGACATCGGGACACACTGACCTCTCCCCTCCTCCTAATACACAGACATCAGGACACACTGACCTCTCCCCTCCTCTAATACACAGACATCAGGACACACTGACCTCTCCCTCCTCCTAATACACAGACATCAGGACACACTGACCTCTCCCCTCCTCCTAATACACAGACATCGGGACACACTGACCTCTCCCCTCCTCCTAATACACAGACATCGGGACACACTGACCTCTCATCTCCTCCTAATACACAGACACCAGGACACACTGACCTCTCATCTCCTCCTAATACACAGACATCAGGACACACTGACCCCCGCCCCCCTCCTAATACACAGACATCAGGACACACTGACCTCTCCCCTCCTCCTAATACACAGACATCAGGACACACTGACCTCTCCCCTCCTCCTAATACACAGACATCAGGACACACTGACCCCCGCCCCCCTCCTAATACACAGACATCAGGACACACTGACCTCTCCCTCCTCCTAATACACAGACATCAGGACACACTGACCTCTCCGTCCTCCTAATACACAGACATCAGGACACACTGACCTCTCCGTCCTCCTAATACACAGACATCAGGACACACTGACCTCTCCCCTCCTCCTAATACACAGACATCAGGACACACTGACCTCTCATCTCCTCCTAATACACAGACATCAGGACACACTGACCTCTCCCCTCCTCCTAATACACAGACATCAGGACACTGACCTCTCCCCTCCTCCTAATACACAGACATCAGGACACACTGACCTCTCCCCTCCTCCTAATACACAGACATCAGGACACACTGACCTCTCCCCTCCTCCTAATACACAGACATCAGGACACACTGACCTCTCCCCTCCTCCTAATACACAGACATCAGGACACACTGACCTCTCCCCTCCTCCTAATACACAGACATCAGGACACACTGACCTCTCCCCTCCTCCTAATACACAGACATCAGGACACACTGACCTCTCCCTCCTCCTAATACACAGACATCAGGGCACACCGACCTCTCCCCTCCTCCTAATACACAGACATCAGGACACACTGACCTCTCCCCTCCTCCTAATACACAGACACCAGGACACACTGTGCTCTCCCCTCCTCCTAATACACAGACATCAGGACACACTGACCTCTCCCCTCCTCCTTATACACAGACATCAGGACACACTGTGCTCTCCCCTCCTCCTAATACACAGACATCAGGACACACTGACCTCTCCCCTCCTCCTAATACACAGACATCAGGACACACTGACCTCTCCCCTCCTCCTAATACACAGACATCAGGACACACTGACCTCTCCCCTCCTCCTAATACACAGACATCAGGACACACTGACCTCTCCCCTCCTCCTAATACACAGACATCAGGACACACTGACCTCTCCCCTCCTCCTAATACACAGACATCAGGACACACTGACCTCTCCCCTCCTCCTAATACACAGACATCAGGACACACTGTGCTCTCCCCTCCTCCTAATACACAGACATCAGGACACACTGAATTTACAGTACAGATAACTGAGGTCCAGCATTATACACAGGAGTGAGGTCATGTGACCAGTGAGATCAGCCGCAAAACCTCTATACCAGAGAGATATTATATATATATAACATGGCTCCAATACACCTCTATACCAGACATACATGTAACTGCTTAAATACACCTCTATACCAGACATACACATGTAACACGTCTCCAACACACCTATATACCAGACATACACATGTAACACGTCTCCAACACACCTATATACCAGACATACACATGTAACACGTCTCCAACACACCTATATACCAGACATACACATGTAACACGCTTCCAATACATTCATATTCCAGAGATACACATATAACACGTCTCCAACACACCTATATACCAAACATAGACATGTAACACGCTTCCAATACATTCATATTCCACAGATACACATATAACACGTCTCCAACACACCTATATACCAGACATACACATGTAACACGCTTCCAATACATTCATATTCCAGCGATACACATATAACACGTCTCCAACACACCTATATACCAGACATAGACATGTAACACGCTTCCAATACATTCATATTCCACAGATACACATATAACACGTCTCCAACACACCTATATACCAGACATACACATGTAACACGCTTCCAATACATTCATATTCCACAGATACACATATAACACGTCTCCAACACACCTATATACCAGTCATACACATGTAACACGCTTCCAATACATTCATATTCCAGAGATACACATATAACACGTCTCCAACACACCTATATACCAGACATACACATGTAACACGCTTCCAATACATTCATATTCCACAGATACACATATAACACGTCTCCAACACACCTATATACCAGACATACACATATAACACGTCTCCAACACACCTATATACCAGACATACACATGTAACACACTTCCAATACATTCATATTCCACAGATACACATATAACACGTCTCCAACACACCTATATACCAGACATACACATGTAACACGCTTCCAATACATTCATATTCCACAGATACACATATAACACGTCTCCAACACACCTATATACCAGACATACACATATAACACGTCTCCAACACACCTATATACCAGACATACACATGTAACACACTTCCAATACATTCATATTCCACAGATACACATATAACACGTCTCCAACACACCTATATACCAGACATACACATGTAACACACTTCCAATACATTCATATTCCACAGATACACATATAACACGTCTCCAACACACCTATATACCAGACATACACATGTAACACACTTCCAATACATTCATATTCCACAGATACACATATAACACGTCTCCAACACACCTATATACCAGACATACACATGTAACACGCTTCCAATACATTCATATTCCACAGATACACATATAACACGTCTCCAACACACCTATATACCAGACATACACATGTAACACACTTCCAATACATTCATATTCCACAGATACACATATAACACGTCTCCAACACACCTATATACCAGACATACACATGTAACACACTTCCAATACATTCATATTCCACAGATACACATATAACACGTCTCCAACACACCTATATACCAGACATACACATGTAACACACTTCCAATACATTCATATTCCACAGATACACATATAACACGTCTCCAACACACCTATATACCAGACATACACATGTAACACACTTCCAATACATTCATATTCCACAGATACACATATAACACGTCTCCAACACACCTATATACCAGACATACACATGTAACACACTTCCAATACATTCATATTCCACAGATACACATATAACACGTCTCCAACACACCTATATACCAGACATACACATGTAACACGCTTCCAATACATTCATATTCCACAGATACACATATAACACGTCTCCAACACACCTATATACCAGACATACACATATAACACGTCTCCAACACACCTATATACCAGACATACACATGTAACACACTTCCAATACATTCATATTCCACAGATACACATATAACACGTCTCCAACACACCTATATACCAGACATACACATGTAACACGCTTCCAATACATTCATATTCCACAGATACACATATAACACGTCTCCAACACACCTATATACCAGACATACACATATAACACGTCTCCAACACACCTATATACCAGACATACACATGTAACACACTTCCAATACATTCATATTCCACAGATACACATATAACACGTCTCCAACACACCTATATACCAGACATACACATGTAACACACTTCCAATACATTCATATTCCACAGATACACATATAACACGTCTCCAACACACCTATATACCAGACATACACATGTAACACACTTCCAATACATTCATATTCCACAGATACACATATAACACGTCTCCAACACACCTATATACCAGACATACACATGTAACACGCTTCCAATACATTCATATTCCACAGATACACATATAACACGTCTCCAACACACCTATATACCAGACATACACATGTAACACACTTCCAATACATTCATATTCCACAGATACACATATAACACGTCTCCAACACACCTATATACCAGACATACACATGTAACACACTTCCAATACATTCATATTCCACAGATACACATATAACACGTCTCCAACACACCTATATACCAGACATACACATGTAACACACTTCCAATACATTCATATTCCACAGATACACATATAACACGTCTCCAACACACCTATATACCAGACATACACATGTAACACGCTTCCAATACATTCATATTCCACAGATACACATATAACACGTCTCCAACACACCTATATACCAGACATACACATGTAACACACTTCCAATACATTCATATTCCACAGATACACATATAACACGTCTCCAACACACCTATATACCAGACATACACATGTAACACACTTCCAATACATTCATATTCCACAGATACACATATAACACGTCTCCAACACACCTATATACCAGACATACACATGTAACACACTTCCAATACATTCATATTCCACAGATACACATATAACACGTCTCCAACACACCTATATACCAGACATACACATGTAACACGCTTCCAATACATTCATATTCCACAGATACACATATAACACGTCTCCAACACACCTATATACCAGACATACACATGTAACACACTTCCAATACATTCATATTCCACAGATACACATATAACACGTCTCCAACACACCTATATACCAGACATACACATGTAACACACTTCCAATACATTCATATTCCACAGATACACATATAACACGTCTCCAACACACCTATATACCAGACATACACATGTAACACGCTTCCAATACATTCATATTCCACAGATACACATATAACACGTCTCCAACACACCTATATACCAGTCATACACATGTAACACGTCTCCAACACACCTATATACCAGAGAAAACAAACCTACAGAATGCCTCTAATTAGGGGGCACAAGCTCACAGTATGGCAGGGACTACATGATCCCCAACAGTACAGGGGCCACAGACTAATACCACACCAAAACATGGCTGTTTCTCATTGGTCACTGGATCCCCACAGGCAAGGGCCACAGACTGTCTGTATATCAGGTGCCCACAGTCCAAAGGCAAAACCTTACTATAAATCAGGGACTCAGGATCCACTCACATTCCAAGGGCCACATGCCAGCTATGAATCAGGGGGCACACACTGGCTGTATACCATGGGCCCTACATCTTACACACCAGGGGCCACAGACTGACTATGAATCAAGGGCCACAGAATTGCTGCATATCATGGCCCCAGGATTCCTCCACACTCCCAGGATGACAGACTGGCTGTTTACCAGGGACCTGTATCCCCGACACTCCAGGGGCCACAGATTGGGGGATCCTGGGCCCTTGGTATGCAGCCAATCTGTGGAACTGGGAGTGTGGGGGATACTGGGACCCTGGTAATCAGTCAGCCTGGGGCCCAGGATCCCCCATACTTCAGGAGCCACAGGCCGTTTACCATGGGCCCAGGATCCCCCACACTAAAGTGGCCACAGACTGGCTGCATACCAAGGGCCCAGGATCGCCCAGACTTCTGGGGCCACAGACTGGCTGTTTACCAGAGGCCCAGTATAATCTACACTCCAGGGGCCACAGACTGGCTGCATTCCAAGGGCCCATGATCGCCCACACTCCCGGTGCCATTGCCTAGCTGTTTACCTGGGGCCCAGGATCCCCCATACTTCAGGGGCCACAAACTGGCTGCATGCCAGGAGCCCAGGATCCTCCAGACTCCAGGAACAACTAGCTGTTTACCAGGGGCCCAGGATCGCCCAGACTCCCGGGCCCACAAATTGGCTGTTTACCAGAGGCCCAGGATCCCCTACACTCCAGGGGCCACAGATTTGGTGTACACAAGGGGCCCAGGATCCCGCAGACTCCGGGGGCCACAGATTGGTTGTTTACAAGAGGCCCAGTATCCCCCACACTCCAGGGGCCACAGACTGGCTGTTTATCTGGGGCCCAGGATCCCCCAGACTCCAGGGGCCACAGGCTGGCTGTTTACCAGAGGCCCAGTATCCCCCATACTCCAGGGGCCACAGGCTGGCTGTTTACCAGAGGCCCAGTATCCCCTACACTCCAGGGGCCACTGATTGGATGTTTACCAGGGGCCCAGTATCCCCTATACTCCAGGGGCCACAGGCTGGCTGTTTACCATAGGCCCTGCAGCCCCCATACTCCAGGGGCCACAGGCTGGCTGTTTACCAGAGGCCCAGTATCCCCTACACTCCAGGGGCCACAGGCTGGCTGTTTACCAGAGGCCCAGTATCCCCTACACTCCAGGGGCCCAGTATCCCCCGGACTCCCGGGGCCACAGGCTGGCTATGAAGCAGGTGAGGGTGACGGCAGACTCACCGAAGCTGGGGGTGAGGTTGGTGATCTCCGCCATGCTGCCGTCTATGAGATGCTGCGGGCACCTGCTGGTCCTGATGCAAGCTCAGACCACGCCCATCTGACGGAAACAGCCGAACGCACGAAGCCTCGCACGCCCAGTGCCGAGTCCGCCATCTTACAACACCCAGACACACCCAGTGCTGCTACACCCTGTGCTCATCCTGTCTGCCTGCACAAAGGTGGCAGCGCTCCAGCAGTGTCCTCATAGTCTGTCCTTCCCATTCACAGGGGACACAGAGGAAAAGCAGAATATCACAGGGGAGTATGCCAGGGCCCTCCCAATAATGTAATATAAGGGTGGAGGGACAGTGACATTGCTGGAAATCTCACTAATGATGTGATATGTGGGTGGTGACCCCAGTAATGTGATATGTGGGTGGTGACCCCAGTAATGGGATATGAGGGTGGTGACCCCAGTAATGGGATATGAGGGTGGAGACCCCAGTAATGTGATATGTGGGTGGTGACCCCAGTAATGTGATATGAGGGTGGAGACCCCAGTAATGTGATATGTGGGTGGTGACCCCAGTAATGTGATATGAGGGTGGAGACCCCAGTAATGTGATATGTGGGTGGTGACCCCAGTAATGTGATATGAGGGTGGAGACCCCAGTAATGTGATATGTGGGTGGTGACCCCAGTAATGTGATATGAGGGTGGAGACCCCAGTAATGTGATATGTGGGTGGTGACCCCAGTAATGTGATATGAGGGTGGAGACCCCAGTAATGTGATATGTGGGTGGTGACCCCAGTAATGTGATATGAGGGTGGAGACCCCAGTAATGTGATATGTGGGTGGTGACCCCAGTAATGTGATATGTGGGTGGTGACCCCAGTAATGTGATATGAGGGTGGAGACCCCAGTAATGTGATATGTGGGTGGTGACCCCAGTAATGTGATATGTGGGTGGTGACCCCAGTAATGTGATATGAGGGTGGTGACCCCAGTAATGTGATATGTGGGTGGTGACCCCAGTAATGTGATATGAGGGTGGAGACCCCAGTAATGTGATATGTGGGTGGTGACCCCAGTAATGTGATATGAGGGTGGAGACCCCAGTAATGTGATATGTGGGTGGTGACCCCAGTAATGTGATATGAGGGTGGAGACCCCAGTAATGTGATATGTGGGTGGTGACCCCAGTAATGTGATATGTGGGTGGTGACCCCAGTAATGTGATATGAGGGTGGAAACCCCAGTAATGTGATATGTGGGTGGAGACCCCAGTAATGTGATATGTGGGTGGTGACCCCAGTAATGGGATATGTGGGTGGTGACCCCAGTAATGTGATATGTGGGTGGTGACCCCAGTAATGGGATATGTGGGTGGAGACCCCAGTAATGTGATATGTGGGTGGTGACCCCAGTAATGTGATATGAGGGTGGTGACCCCAGTAATGTGATATGTGGGTGGTGACCCCAGTAATGTGATATGAGGGTGGAGACCCCAGTAATGTGATATGAGGGTGGAGACCCCAGTAATGTGATATGTGGGTGGTGACCCCAGTAATGTGATATGTGGGTGGTGACCCCAGTAATGTGATATGTGGGTGGTGACCCCAGTAATGTGATATGAGGGTGGAAACCCCAGTAATGTGATATGTGGGTGGAGACCCCAGTAATGTGATATGTGGGTGGTGACCCCAGTAATGGGATATGTGGGTGGTGACCCCAGTAATGTGATATGAGGGTGGTGACCCCAGTAATGGGATATGTGGGTGGTGACCCCAGTAATGTGAT
The DNA here is from genome assembly GCA_036250195.1 of Mixophyes australis. Lineage (NCBI taxonomy): Eukaryota > Metazoa > Chordata > Amphibia > Anura > Limnodynastidae > Mixophyes > Mixophyes australis. Next base: position 92,735,811 of record JAVHZZ010000012.1, read on the forward strand.
ATGAGGGTGGAGACCCCAGTAATGTGATATGTGGGTGGAGACCCCAGTAATGTGATATGTGGGTGGTGACCCCAGTAATGTGATATGAGGGTGGAGACCTCAGTAATGTGATATGAGGGTGGAGACCCCAGTAGTGTGATATGAGTGTGGAGACCCCATTAATGTGATATGAGGGGGGAGTCCTTAGTAATGTGATATGAGGTTGGAGCCCCAGTAATGTTATATGAGAGTGGAGACCTCAGTAATGTGATATGAGGGGGGAGTCCTTAGTAATGTGATATGAGGATGGAGACCCCAGTAATGTGATATGAGGGTGGAGACCCCAGTAGTGTGATACGAGGATGGAGACCCCAGTAATGTGATATGAGGGTGCAGTGATATCGGTGGAGACCCCAGTAATGTGATATGAGGTTGGAGCCCCAGTAATGTTATATGAGAGTGGAGACCTCAGTAATGTGATATGAGGGGGGAGTCCTTAGTAATGTGATATGAGGATGGAGACCCCAGTAATGTGATATGAGGGTGGAGACCCCAGTAGTGTGATACGAGGATGGAGACCCCAGTAATGTAATATGAGGGTGCAGTGATATCGGTGGAGACCCCAGTATTGTGATATGAGGTGACTACCCTCCTGTGTGCCCTTCTGACGCGTTTTGTCAATAACACTAATTCACCGGGTATATAAAGCTCCTCCATAGCTGTATCAGCCAATCAATATGTTCACTAATGTTACCTGCACAGAAAACACATTATTGCACACAAATTGTTCAAATAATATTACATTCTGTATACAATGAGCCATTTCTTAGTACATAACGACAAAATATTTTATACATATTATGTTTATTTTAAACAAAAAATTGAATGTACATAATATCCCGTGCAGAATGTACCACTATGCCAGTAGTGATAACTGAACGGAGAATCGTATTTAAGAACCAGAGCCATAACTTAGAATTCTAGTGCCCTGGGCGAGAAAGACAAATGCCGCCCCCCTAGCCCTCAATTTTAACCAAATTAACCTAAAATATTCCTAAATTGCGCCCCCCTTCAGTGTTGCGCCCTGGGCGGTCGCCCCTGTCGCACAGCCCTAGTTACGGCCCTGTTAAGAACACATGATCTAGCTGATATTTACTAGAATTAGCTTTCAGTGTGTAACCTAATGTTCTAGCATGGGTGATATTTGTATCCTGGATCCTAGACCAGAAGACTCCTCCCAGAGCTTTACAACCAATGACTACTTGTAGTAAAAGCTTAGGGGTATATTCAGTTAGGTCCGGAGATCTAGGTTACGCTCGCTCCAGAACGGCCGGTGAAGGTACTACGGGTTACCGCAATAACGCAGATTTCCCTTCATCACCCCCATAGGGTTGTTGCAGTGCTGTATTACCCTATGTAATGCACAACTCCTGCATAACCGCGATCTCTGGCCTAATGTGACTACCAGAGACACTATGAAACTTCTATCTATACACCTAGGTTTCCCCATACATTAGTATATTACTATACTTGTTGTCTCGCTCGGCATATTTAGCATAAAATTAGTTTTCTTAGTCCACACCATGGCCTATGATTATATTTGTATAATGTGTATATGATTTCCATGCAGTATTTCAGTATATGCTCTGTATAGAGGAATAATACATACTCATCATTATGAACTGTGATAGATTCAGGAATATCCATGTATGAAAATGGATTTTGTGGTCATTTATTTATCAAGAGCTACAGACAATAGTCAATAAATAAAGATCGATAGCCAAAGAACAAACACTTTCATACCATTTATCTAAGAGAAAATCCCAGTGTGTGGTTCTTCAAGAAGAAGATATGAATTGAATTTATGTTGCTTGGCAAGTGTGTGGATTATAGAGGCCTACAGTGTTGTACAGTACTGACGAGTCACCGTGACTATATGTGAAAGTCATTATCCAAGACTTCACATTGAACTCTAATTATTATAAATGTACATTGATCAAAATACTCAAACACAGGGATAAATATGACTCCCAACTAATAATTTTAATAAATACACATAACTACATATATATTCTAATAACAGTTTGTTCCTCCAATGATTTAAGATAAAGTTGAATGTTATAAAACACATTCCTGTCTATCTGGACATGAGCTGGGGGAAAATTCTTGGTGTACTATTTTATTTCAGGGTGACAACATGTCCAGCCTATACATTCATGAACTATACAGAAAAACACATATAAACCATATAACCTAGTACAGGGTATTTATTGATTTATCCGGGGTAAGGAGCAGAGGAGAGGGAGCGTAGTCCCAGGATACATGTTCACCACCCACTTACCTGGAGCATGAAGGGTAATGCCCAGAACACATATTACTCAGTACAAGAGTTATAGAGCCGTCTTGTCCCGTTATATATAAACCACGTTCCCACATCTAATTGGATTTGTCTCCTATTACATGTATATAATAGGTAATCAGTTCTATTGAGGATATAAACCAAATTCTCTTTGTACCACCATGAACAGGAGGCGGTGGTATAGATTTTTATATGTAGGCTGTTTTGGGTCGGGATCTAAGCTCATACTAGAGCTGGATAAGCCTAGAAGCGTAGACCAGGGGTGCAGACAGATATTATGTCATTTCTTCTCTAGCAATGTGGATATCTCTCTAAATAATAGACGTCTAAGGGCATGGCCACCAAATATGATAATAAACCACTCTGATCACCTTCCTGCCAACACAAAGGGGGATGGACGTTATCACAAGCGGTCAGCCGTGTTGGCATTAAGATTCAGCGGGTTTCACCAGTCAAGGCTTCCCCACGCTTACCTTCTCTCCTGCTCATGTACCAGATTGTATCATATTGTAAAGTGAGGGAATTGATGAGGATATTCCCTAGGATCACCCTTTTACAGGAATGATACCTTTTCTCATAGAGGAATAATAACAAATTTCAACTGGAAATGTCTAAACCGCTGGTCTCTTGGTAGCTTGCAAAGAGGAACATACTATCCCCTACAGAACTCTGTCCAAGCTCCTCACTCTTACATACAAGGCCCTCGCCAACTCCACTGCACCCTACATCTCCTCCCTCCTCTCTACTCACACTCCATCCCGCCCTCTCCGATCTGCCAATAACCGTCGCCTATCTTCCCCCCTCATCACCTCCTCCCACGCGCGTATCCAAGACTTCACCCGCGCTGCCCCCCTCCACTGGAACAAGCTCCCTCCCTCCATCAGGACTTCCTCTAACCTGTCCAGTTTCAAATGGGCTTTAAAAACCCACCTTTTTCTTAAAGCCTTCCAGTCTCCCACTTAACTACCTACCTTATCCTCTGCCTCTCCCCCTTCTTTCCCCTTCCCTGCCTCCGTCCCTCTACTCTCCCTCTCTCCCCTGCGTTCTCCGTCTGTCCACCCTTCCCCTTATATTGTACGCTCCTCTGAGCAGGGCCATCTCTCCTCCTGTTTCCACCACTTCTAACTCTGCTCTCCAGCTACTTTGCCCTCCTCCTCGAGGGCCCTCCTCCCCCTCTGGGGTTCTCCCTGTCTTCCGCGCCCTCCTTTTGGGCCCCGTCATTTGCGGATACTCCCCCCGCCCTCACTAGCTGTGCATTGAGCTTACCGAGTTACTGTGCTTTATGTTTACTGTACTGTGCTGTCTCATCTTGTATTGTATTTCATTTTTGTCCCTGTACGTCGCCACGGACACCTTGTGGCGCCCTATAAATAAAAATTAATAATAATAATAATAATATCAAATATTCAATGTAGGTCAGGAGATGTTGTGCCTCCATCTATATAACCATAGGAGAGAAACCTAGATAAAAGGTAATTCGAATTATCCAATATTGGGGTCAAGGGGGGTGGGTATGTAGTCAAGTCACATGTCTAATGAATGAGTTTCAAATGGAACAAGATAGTCCAATAATATGGTAATTAAAGTATGCAGGGTCACTGCTCCAAAGGGTCAAGATGAGTGAAGTCTCCTCACTATCTGTTTCAATCTATACCTAGGATAAGGTCCCCGATAGCACAATCCAAGAACTCACTCACATGAGGAGCGTAGTAGTGTTATTAATGCCGTAAATTCCCCATCTCCATCACCAGAACATTGGGTGTTTTATCATGTCAGATAAATGTAAAAATATGTTTCTGTATTTGGGTAATAATCTCTTCATGGACATGTAGAGGTATTGATTAAAAAAAAATCAGTTTTTGGTAGCACATTCATTTTAAATGCCATCATCGGAAATGATCTGCTGCCCGCCAGGCACGTCGATCCGCCTTCATACTGACAAATAAAGAAGGGTTCTCTGCACTGTATTTTGTAATTATTGGTAATATAGAGTATTTAATTTTATTTACTGTCCGATGAAAGTCATAGTTGTGAGCTAAGACTCACTTTTCTAATTCTGGAATGTGAATAGGTAATGCCTCAGATTTAGTAGAATTTGTCTATCTCCTCTTATATTTTGCCAGGTGTAGAATCTGTTGGATTGTACTAAAAATATCTTCTTATTATTATCATTTATTTATATAGCGCCATTAAAGTATGCTGCGCTGTACAGAGAACTCACTCACATCAGTCCCTGCCCCCTTGGAGCTTACAGTCTATATTCCCTAACATACACACACACACACAGACTAGGGTCAATTTTGATAGCAGCCAATTAACCTACCAGTATGTTTTTGGAGTGTGTGAGGAAACCGGAGCGTCCGGAGAAAACCCACGCAAACACGGGGAGAACATACAAACTCCACACAAAGAGTCCTGGTCAGAATCAAACTCATGACCACGGTGCTGTGTGTCCCTGTTTATACTCTCTGTCAGGCGCCGTCCCCGATAATCCCATCAGACGGGGACCGACGGCTGCCTTCTCTGACGGAGCGCTGTTGCCTAGCAACAGACGCGCTGCGGTTTCCGCCCAAGCCTCCTGTTGGGCGCATGCGCCCTGCTCCGTCCCATTGCCTAGCAACGGGACACTACTTCACCGCAGCGTGCCGCCCTCTGGCTCCTCCAATCACTTCCCAGCCTGTCCCTATTTAAACCTGGCTCTGGCGCCATTAGGGTGCCAGAGTAACAGGTTCTGTCTCTAGTATTCCAATAGTGTTTTCCCTGTTGTGACCCAGCTTCCCTGACCATTCTCCAGTGTTTCCGCTCTCCTGTTGTGACCCGCTTGTCGACCATCCTTCTATCTGCCTGACCCATATTGTTCCTGCGACCTTGGCTTGTTGACTACCCTTCTGGATTCTCCTTTGTACCTTGCATTCCCGATTGGCTTGACCCAGACTGTCTGACCCTTCTACACTACACCAGCAACTGGCTAGTAGGACCGCGACCTGCGTGCCCTGTGCAGCGAAGTCCAAACCTCCTTGTGGGGGTCCCTGGCGAATACCAGGGGTACATTAGACTCCGCACCTGCTAGTTCAATAGTGCTAATACCGGTTAGTGTTCATTACAGTCCTCAGTAAGGCCTACAGCCTGACGGTTTACTCTGGCCCTGACGCACGGCTCTGGGAACCCTTCTGCCCGTGACCTCCTTTTGGGCCAATGAGTGGAACAGCAAGAGCCTAACCAGGCTCAACTCCTTCAGTGTATACAAGGTGTGATATCCCGCCTGGATTCCTTGAATCTTCCCCAGACAGCTTCTCTGGCTGCACCTCCTCCTAGTGCTAATGCCGCTACTTCCAGGAGTCTACGGATACCTACTCCTGAGAGGTATGATGGTAACCCCAAGGGATGTCGAGGATTTCTTAATCAATGCTCCATCCAATTTGAACTTGCACTGTAGAATTTTTCTTCTGAGAGAGCCATGGTAGCCTACATTATATCCCTCCTCACCGGACAGGCCCTGACCTGGGCCTCCACGCTATGGGAGCGGAACGATGTATCTCTTCACAACACCACCATATTCATCGAAAATTTTCAGAAAGTATTTGATGAGCCCGGCCAAGTGTCTTCTGCCGCCTCCAGTCTTCTTGCTCTTCGACAAGGATCTCTCTCGGCCGGCCAGTATGCAGTACAATTCCGTACCTTCGCCTCTGAACTAGGGTGGAACGATGAGACCTTGACAGCTACATTTTGGCAGGGGTTGTCTGATCCTATCAAGGACGCTCTCGCTTCCCGGGATCTTACTACCAAACTGGATGAGCTGGTCTCACTTAGCGTCAAAGTGGACATTCGTCAAGAAGAACGCTCTCTGGAGATCAAGGCCGCCGCCTTGCTCGTTTGGCTCCTCGCTTCCAGTCCTCGGCTCTTCCGGCCGAAGAGCCTATGCAGATCTGTCGTTCTCATCTATCCCGGGATAAAAGAGAACGCCGGATTAAGAACTGCCTCTGTCTGTATTGTGGAGAGTCCGGTCATCTGCTATCAACTTGTCCTAAGAGGCCGAGAAACTCCACCTCCTAGGCAATAGAAGGGAGATTGTCCTAGGATCCAGTTTCCATACACCCTACTCCCTAAAAGAAACCAAATTCCTGATGCCAGTTACCCTCAAGTCTACGGATACCTCCCTGGAATGCTCCGCCTTCGTGGATTCTGGATCCGCAGGGAACCTCATCTCCGCCACTCTTGTGTCTAAGCTCCGCATACCCTTTCATCCTTTGCTGCAAGCATTGGTTCTCACCGCAGTGGATGGTAACGGAGTCAGCAACGGTTCCATCTCCTGTATCACTAGTCCAGTCCGGTTGCATGTAGGGGTTCTTCACCACAAGTGGATTAAGTTCCTGGTCATTCCTCAGTCCGTCAACTCCATCATTTTGGGTTTGCCCTGGTTTAGGACTCACTCTCCACAGTTCGATTGGCTTCATACCCAGGTATCTTCCTGGGGTGCTTCCTGTTTCAACAGATGCCTCTATAAGGTGCACCCACCTACCCACTTACCTTGCCTTTCTCTTGTCTTCCAATATACGCTTCCGGAATCATACCTAGAATTCCTTCATGTGTTTAGAAAATCTGCCGCTGAGAGTCTACCTCCACATCGTGCGTGGGATTGTCCCATCGAACTCATGCCCGGTAAAAGTATCCCCAAGGGTAGAGTTTACCCATCTTTATCTGAGACAAATGCCATGTCGGAGTATGTCTCTGACAGTCTTCTGCGAGGCTTTATCAGGAAATCCTCCTCTTCCGCGGGAGCTGGATTATTTTTCGTGAAAAAGAAGGGCGGTTCCTTAAGACCCTGCATTGATTACCGTCGCCTGAATGCAAATACTATCAAGAACCGCTATCCTCTTCACCTTATTACGGAACTATTCGACCGCATCCGGGGTGCCAAGATCTTCTCCAAACTTGATCTCAGAGGAGCTTACAATCTGATACGCATTCGTAAGGGCGATGAGTGGAAAACGGCATTCAACACTCGTGATGGGTACTACGAGTACCTAGTGATGCCCTTCGGGCTCTGTAATGCTCCTGCCGTTTTTCAGGATTTCGTCAACGAGATCTTCAGGGATCTTCTGTACCACTCTGTGATTGTCTACCTGGACGACATCTTAGTATTCTCTCCCGATCTACGCTCTCATCGTCTTCATGTTAAGACTGTCCTCTCCCGTCTCCGAGAACACTCATTGTATTGTAAACTGGATAAATGCCTCTTTGAATCTCCCCAGGTCCCGTTCCTCGGTTACCTGGTTTCTGGTACTGGTCTCCAAATGAACCCAGAGAAAGTAGAAGCTATCCTCAACTGGCCACTACCCGCTGGTCTTAAAGCCACGCAACACTTCATCGGGTTTGCCAACTACTACCGCCAGTTCATTAAAAATTTCTCTTCCATCATCAGTCCCACTACGGCCTTGACTCGCAAAGGAGCTTTCTGTAAACCATGGCCTCTAGACGCAGTAACGGCTTTCAAAGCTCTTAAGGAGGCATTCATTTCTGCTCCCATTCTCAAACAACCGAACCAAGGGAGACCCTTCCTTCTCGAGGTTGACACCTCCTCTGTAGGAATAGGGGCTGTCCTGTCCCAAAGATCTTCGTCTGATTCTTTAGAGACATGTGGATTTCTCTCCAAGAAATTTTCCGGTTGTGAATTAAATTATGGGATCGGAGATAAGGAGCTCCTAGCTGTTAAAATGGCACTTGAAGAATGGCGATACCTTCTTGAGGGGGCATTACACCCCGTGACTGTGATGGGCGACCACAAGAACCTTACTTACCTCCAGGAGGCACAATGTCTCAATCCTCGCCAGGCCTGCTGATCTCTTTTTTTTTTCTCGGTTCCAACTCATCCTTACTTTTCGTCCTGGTTCTAAGAATTGCAAAGCCGACGCATTATCCTTTGATAATACTGATTCCCTGGCTCCTCCGGACAACAAGACCATTCTTAACCCAATTCAAGTAGTGGCACTTACTAACTCCACCACAGTCTCTCCTCCTGGACGCTCCTTTGTAGATCCACATCTGCGTCCCAAGTTGCTGTGCTGGGCACATGAATCTAACTTTGCAGGTCATGCCGGCTACAAGAGGACTAAAGAATTCCTTTCCAGATACTACTGGTGGCCTTCTCTTGGTTCGGATGTTCGCAAGTTTGTGTCGGCTTGCTGTGTATGTGCTCGCCACAAGACTCCTAGGCAGAGTCCTTCTGATCTTCTACTTCCTCTTCTCATTCCTGCCTCCCCCTGGATCAGCATCACGATGGATTTCATCACCGATCTTCCTCTAACCACGACTACAATACCATCTGGGTCGTGGTAGATCGCTTCTCCAAGATGTCCCACTTCATCCCATGTAAAGGCCTTCCCTCAGCTCCTCAGCTCGCAAATCTGTTTTTAAAAAATGTATTCTGTCTCCACGGATGTCCTCAAAAAATTATCTCCGATCGTGGAGTACAATTTGTGGCCAAATTCTGGAGAGCCTTCTGCACCAAACTCGGGGTCAAACTCAAATTCTCTTCCGGCTACCACCCCCAGATTAATGGACAGATGGAACGAGTGAATCAGGATTTGGAGTGTTTCCTGCGATGCTTTTCTTCAGAGTATCAAGCTTCCTGGAGTGACCTCCTTTACTGGGCCGAGTTTGCTCATAATAACCTCTTACACACTTCCTCAGGCCATTCTCCTTTTTTCATTGTCTATGGTAGACATCCTACTCCTCCCCTCTTATCAGAGGCTCCTGTATCTACTGTGACCAAGACTCACTCTCTACGCCGGTGCAACGTTATAAGACAACCGCCGTTCGCCAGAAGAAATCTTCCTGTATTGAAGGTGGGAGACCGTGTGTGGCTGGCTACTCGCAACCTCTGACTCCGAGTTCCTTCAATGAAATTGGCCCCTCGGTTTATTGGTCCATTTGCTATATCTCAAGTCATTAACCCTGTCTCCTACAAGCTCTTATTACCTCCTTCCCTCAGGATCCACAACACTTTCCACATCTCCCTGCTGAAACCTCTAGTCCTCAACAAATTCTTCAAAGAACCTTTCTCTCCTCCGCCCATCAAAAACCTCTCTGGGTGACGAATTTGAGGTAGAAAGAATTCTGAAGGTCCGCTCTGTTCATGGCAACTCCCAGTACATTGGAAGGGCTATTGCCTTCTGGGTTCTGTTGCCTTCTGATCCTGGGTCCCGGAGGCTGATCTTCATGCTCCTCGTCTCCTTGCTAAATTCCTGGAGAGGACATCCTTCTTTGAGAGAGAGGAAGGAAGTTGGTACTGTCAGGCGCCGTCCCCGGTGATCCTGCCAGACGGCGACGGACACTGCCTTCTCTGCCGGAGCGCTCTGTTGCCTAGCAACAGATGCGCTGCGGCTTTCGCCCAACCCTCCTGTCGGGCGAATGCGCCCTGCTCCGTCCCGTTGCCTAGCACCGCAGCGTGCCGCCCTCTGGCTCCTCCAAACACTTCCCAGCCTGCTCCTATTTAAACCTGGCTCTGGTATCTTTAGGGATCCAGAGTAACAGATTCTGTCTCTAGTATTCTAGTAGTGTTTTCCCTGTTTTGACCTGGCTTCCCTGACCATTCTCCAGTGTTTCCGCTCTCCTGTTGTGACCCGGCTTGTCGACCATCCTTTTATCTGCCTGACCCATATTGTTCCTGCGACCTTGGCTTGTTGACTACCCTTCTGGATTCTCCTTTGTACCTTGCATTCCCGATTGGCTTGACCTGGACCGTCTAACCCTTCTACACTACACCAGCAACTGGCTAGTAGGACCGCGACCTGCATGCCCTGTGCAGCGAAGTCCTTGCGGGCGTCCCTGGCGAATACCAGGGGTACGTTAGACTCCGCACCTGCTAGTTCAGTAGTGCTAATACCGGTTAGTGTTCTCCTTCATTACAGTCCTCAGTAAGGCCTACAGCCTGACACTAGCTTCCTCAATTTCTATTTTGACAGGTTCCAATCCCTGCTACCTCAGTTTTCATGTCTGTTACTGCTTTTTGTCACTAGGGCTGAAAGGTGTGCTTAATATACTTCATCTCTGATAATAAGTATACTACGTCGCCCTTGGTGGCCAGGGCTGAAGTCATCCTCGAACTCCATACTGGTTTCCAGAGACAGCTGGTAGGTGTATAATGGTGTTTGTTGATATAATTTCAAATTATAGACATTACTTCGTAGATTCTCGGATGAGAGGATTAGCTGCTGCAATGGTATTGAGATTAAAAATCAGGGCCCAGCAAAATATTATGAACATAGGTCTCAAGAGTCCTCTAGTGGTGAAAGATGGCATGGCCGTTCAATTTGTATTCCTTTGTCAATTTTGGCCACCACAGAAAAGTCCTACTGAGTGGTATCAGAAAGCCTCCAGTCCTGGATAAGGATTCAATCAGTATAGTGCAAAAATTGGCGCTTCTGATTCCTCTTCTGCCAGGTATGAATCACCTACAGCCTAATGGCATGTGTCCAATATAAACCTGCCGGGTTTGCAGGTCAAGACTCACTTCCACGTTGACGCACACACCGAGATCACAGACTTTATTGGTTAAGGAGCAAGGTGTCTTCTAGAAAAATAAGGGCTAGTTCGCACCTAGACGTATCTACGAGTAATAAGCCAATCTAGGCCTTTTGTCCAGTTTTCTGAGGTAAATAGGCTAATCCATGTTGATAGGATGGCATTACAGCTCTTGCATGCCCGTTTCAGCTCGGAGCCGCTGATGTGAAAATATGGGCTTCAAAAGCCCTAAGTCGTCTCACATCGACGATAGGTTAAGTCCTCCAAGTCTTGTATAAATAGTTTGGGAGCATTTCAGGACTATATATATATTTTTGAGATTTTCTTTCGCTATTAAATGGAGCTCCACTAAAATGCGTGTTACCGGTCCAAATGCCAGGCCACAACCCTGCTCTATATTATTAACTCACAAGGCCACCGTCGCTGCAGTAGACCACTTGATTGCTAGACAACAGAGCCAACTCATATGTTAGGCAAGTGATGAGATATTTCTTACTGCCATCAATATCGTAACCGAAAGTGGTTTCTTGACTGGAGAACGCCATACAAAAACATAATAGTGGTCAATTAAAGTGCATTTTATTACTTGCTGGAATAAAGTAATTTGCCCTTACACTGGCCAGGTAAACGATTGCAGACGTACACTGTGACAGGATGGGCAACCTCTGCCACCCTGTCTGCAGGGAAGGTGGTTTTACAGATACGTTTTGGAGCTCCCTAAGGTAATGACATCCTAAATTCTTAGCTGTAACAGTGGTGGCAAAAGCTGTGAGGGGACGGACGTTATAGTCCATTTACTGACTGCTATACCCCCTCTGCCTCTGTCCTGCATACCGGGGGGGGGGGGGGGGGGGGGGCAATGACTGGAGATCACTGCTGAAAGGATTGTGACCATATAAACAGGCTCCATATAATATAATATATATGATATAATATAATATAAGGACTAGGTGTGAGGTATATATAATATAATATAAGGACATATAAGGACTAGGTGTTAGGTATATATAATATAATATAATATAAGGACTAGGTGTGAGGTATATATAATAAAATATAATATACGGACTAGGTGTGAGGTATATGTAATATAATATAAGGACTAGGTGTGAGGTATATATAATATAATATAATATGATATAAGGACTAGGTGTGAGGTATATATAATAATATATTATAATATAAGGACTAGGTGTGAGGTATATATAATATAATATAATATAAGGACTAGATATGTAGTATATATAATATAATATAAGGACTAGATGTGAGGTATATATAATATAATATACGGACTAGGTGTGAGGTATATATATAATAATATAATATAATATAAGGACTAGGTGTGAGGTATATATAATATAATATAAGGACTAGGTGTGAGGTATATATAATATAATATAAGGACTAGATGTGAGGTATATATAATATAATATAATATAAGGACTAGGTGTGAGGTATATATATAATAATATAGTATAATATAATATAAGGACTAGGAGTGAGGTATATATAATATAATATAATATAAGGACTAGGTGTGAGGTATATATAATATAATATAATATAAGGACTAGGTGTGAGGTATATATAATATAATATAAGGACTAGGTGTGAGGTATATATAATAATATAATATAAGGACTAGGTGTGAGGCATATATAATATAAGGACTAGGTGTGAGGTATATATATAATATAATATAAGGACTAGGTGTGAGGTATATATAATAATATAATATAAGGACTAGGTGTGAGGTATATATAATATAATATAAGGACTAGGTGTGAGGTATATATAATATAATGACTAGGTGTGAGGTATATATATAATATAATATAAGGACTAGGTGTGAGGTATATATAATATAAGGACTAGATGTGAGGTATATATAATATAATATAAGGACTAGGTGTGAGGTATATATAATATAATATAAGGACTAGGTGTGAGGTATATATAATATAAGGACTAGATGTGAGGTATATATAATATAAGGACTAGATGTGAGGTATATATAATATAATATAAGGACTAGATGTGAGGTATATATAATATAATATAAGGACTAGGTGTGAGGTATATATAATATAATATAAGGACTAGATGTGAGGTATATATAATATAAGGACTAGATGTGAGGTATATATAATATAATATAAGGACTAGATGTGAGGTATATATAATATAATATAAGGACTAGGTGTGAGGTATATATAATATAATATAAGGACTAGGTGTGAGGTATATATAATAATATAATATAAGGACTAGGTGTGAGGCATATATAATATAAGGACTAGGTGTGAGGTATATATATAATATAATATAAGGACTAGGTGTGAGGTATATATAATAATATAATATAAGGACTAGGTGTGAGGTATATATAATATAATATAAGGACTAGGTGTGAGGTATATATAATATAATATAAGGACTAGGTGTGAGGTATATATATAATATAATATAAGGACTAGGTGTGAGGTATATATAATATAAGGACTAGATGTGAGGTATATATAATATAATATAAGGACTAGGTGTGAGGTATATATAATATAATATAAGGACTAGGTGTGAGGTATATATAATATAATATAAGGACTAGATGTGAGGTATATATAATATAAGGACTAGATGTGAGGTATATATAATATAATATAAGGACTAGATGTGAGGTATATATAATATAATATAAGGACTAGGTGTGAGGTATATATAATATAATATAAGGACTAGATGTGAGGTATATATAATATAAGGACTAGATGTGAGGTATATATAATATAATATAAGGACTAGATGTGAGGTATATATAATATAATATAAGGACTAGGTGTGAGGTATATATAATATAATATAAGGACTAGATGTGAGGTATATATAATATAAGGACTAGATGTGAGGTATATATAATATAAGGACTAGATGTGAGGTATATATAATATAATATAAGGACTAGGTGAGAGGTATATATAATATAATATAAGGACTAGATGTGAGGTATATATAATATAATATAAGGACTAGATGTGAGGTATATATAATATAATATAAGGACTAGGTGTGAGGTATATATAATATAATATAAGGACTAGGTGTGAGGTATATATAATATAAGGACTAGATGTGAGGTATATATAATATAATATAAGGACTAGATGTGAGGTATATATAATATAATATAAGGACTAGGTGTGAGGTATATATAATATAATATAAGGACTAGATGTGAGGTATATATAATATAAGGACTAGGTGTGAGGTATATATAATATAAGGACTAGGTGTGAGGTATATATAATATAATATAAGGACTAGATGTGAGGTATATATAATATAAGGACTAGATGTGAGGTATATATAATATAATATAAGGACTAGATGTGAGGTATATATAATATAATATAAGGACTAGGTGTGAGGTATATATAATATAATATAATATAAGGACTAGATGTGAGGTATATATAATATAATATAAGGACTAGATGTGAGGTATATATAATATAATATAAGGACTAGGTGTGAGGTATATATAATATAATATAAGGACTAGATGTGAGGTATATATAATATAATATAAGGACTAGGTGTGAGGTATATATAATATAAGGACTAGATGTGAGGTATATATAATATAATATAAGGACTAGGTGTGAGGTATATATAATATAATATAATATAAGGACTAGGTGTGAGGTATATATATATAATATAATATAATATAAGGACTAGGTGTGAGGTATATATAATATAATATAAGGACTAGATGTGAGGTATATATAATATAATATAAGGACTAGATGTGAGGTATATATAATATAATATAAGGACTAGGTGTGAGGTATATATAATATAATATAATATAAGGACTAGGTGTGAGGTATATATATATAATATAATATAAGGACTAGGTGTTAGGTATATATAATATAATATAATATAAGGACTAGGTGTGAGGTATATATAATATAATATAAGGACTAGATGTGAGGTATATATAATATAATATAATATAAGGACTAGGTGTGAGGTATATATAATATAATATAAGGACTAGATGTGAGGTATATATAATATAAGGACTAGGTGTGAGGTATATATAATATAAGGACTAGGTGTGAGGTATATATAATATAAGGACTAGGTGTGAGGTATATATAATATAATATAAGGACTAGGTGTGAGGTATATATATATATAATATAAGGACTAGGTGTGAGGTATATATAATATAAGGACTAGGTGTGAGGTATATATAATATAAGGACTAGGTGTGAGGTATATATATAATATAATATAAGGACTAGGTGTAAGGTATATATATATAATATAAGGACTAGATGTGAGGTATATATAATATAAGGACTAGGTGTGAGGTATATATAATATAATATAAGGACTAGGTGTAAGGTATATATATATAATATAAGGACTAGGTGTGAGGTATATATAATATAAGGACTAGGTGTGAGGTATATATATATAATATAAGGACTAGGTGTGAGGTATATATAATATAAGGACTAGGTGTGAGGTATATATAATATAAGGACTAGGTGTGAGGTATATATAATATAATATAAGGACTAGGTGTGAGGTATATATATATAATATAAGGACTAGGTGTGAGGTATATATAATATAAGGACTAGGTGTGAGGTATATATAATATAAGGACTAGGTGTGAGGTATATATAATATAATATAAGGACTAGATGTGAGGTATATATAATATAATATAAGGACTAGGTGTAAGGTATATATATATAATATAAGGACTAGATGTGAGGTATATATATATATATAATATAAGGACTAGGTGTGAGGTATATATAATATAAGGACTAGGTGTGAGGTATATATAATATAAGGACTAGGTGTGAGGTATATATAATATAAGGACTAGGTGTGAGGTATATATAATATAATATAAGGACTAGGTGTGAGGTATATATATATAATATAAGGACTAGGTGTGAGGTATATATAATATAAGGACTAGGTGTGAGGTATATATAATATAAGGACTAGGTGTGAGGTATATATAATATAATATAAGGACTAGATGTGAGGTATATATAATATAATATAAGGACTAGGTGTAAGGTATATATATATAATATAAGGACTAGATGTGAGGTATATATATATATAATATAAGGACTAGGAGTGAGGTATATATAATATAATATAATATAAGGACTAGGTGTGAGGTATATATAATATAATATAATATAAGGACTAGGTGTGAGGTATATATAATATAATATAATATAAGGACTAGGTGTGAGGTATATATAATATAATATAATATAAGGACTAGATGTGAGGTATATATAATATAATATAAGGACTAGGTGTGAGGTATATATAATAATATAATATAATATAAGGACTAGGTGTGAGGTATATATAATATAATATAAGGACTAGGTGTGAGGTATATATAATATAATATAAGGACTAGGTGTGAGGTATATATAATAATATAATATAATATAAGGACTAGGTGTGAGGTATATATAATATAATATAAGGACTAGGTGTGAGGTATATATAATATAATATAAGGACTAGGTGTGAGGTATATATAATATAATATAAGGACTAGGTGTGAGGTATATATAATAATATAATATAATATAAGGACTAGGTGTGAGGTATATATAATATAATATAAGGACTAGGTGTGAGGTATATATAATAATATAATATAATATAAGGACTAGGTGTGAGGTATATATAATATAATATAAGGACTAGGTGTGAGGTATATATATATATAATATAAGGACTAGGTGTGAGGTATATATAATATAATATAAGGACTAGGTGTGAGGTATATATAATAATATAATATAATATAAGGACTAGGTGTGAGGTATATATAATATAATATAAGGACTAGGTGTGAGGTATATATAATAATATAAT